>JAMZAV010003260.1:0-66295 GCA_024449915.1 Sweltsa coloradensis | reverse complement strand
TTGGGATGTAGCTAAAAAAATTAAATTAGGGGCCCCCCCCACCCTCTACTACTCTCACAAAGTAGCATTTTCTATCGTACACAGCTGTTATGAGGAATTGTGCCTGTATGACTATGAATGTTATTGCTTGTTGCTAAGTTCCTTGGTTTCTTGTTTGGAGGCGTATGAGAATCGTGTCAGCAGGTCCAACTCTGGCTAGGGGGATAATCACAGGGAAACACACTTGTAGGATCTGAATGATGTGGGAATACGTAATTCTTTTCCTAAACATGTGCATGGTGGTTGATATGAACGCTCGTTCCCACAAAAGGGTGGTGTTTTGGGTGACAATATATTAAACTGCTTCGAAAAAAACTGGACTAATCTGAGATGAGTAAAGTGTATAGGAAGAGAAAAAATCAGCTATCCCTATTGGGAGATGAGCTGAAGGGCCAACCACGGTTCCAGCAAAAAACTGGGTGGAGAGAGAGGGAAAGAAGACGAATTCTACACCAACCAAGTCAATGGTTAATCTCTGGAAGATTGTCTAGTGTGGATAATTAGTATCCTTGCATCTTAAGATACAACAGAGCAGATTAGAACTAATATATTGAATAACCTATCACATCTTGTCACAACCTTCTGTCACCCTTTCCTGCGCCTTTCGTAGCAGTGGCACGGTGGGGACAGATACGCACCACTCACGCGCCATGCGTGATCGCATAAGGCACGGGGCTGAGTCAGCGAATGGCTTGTGCTCGATATACAGGTGCTGTCAGGCGTGTTTACATCTTTGCGTTAAAATTTGTATAGTAAGTAATTGATTATTTTAGGAATTCACTAAGGTAATTAATATATTTACAATCAAATATCTCCCCCCCCCCTCCGAATAACACACACGTTACATAATGTACTGTCACGTTGGTGGGCCTCTAGGCCTTTGTTCCATGAAACCTGTGGGTAGGCCATTCTAACCTATGGCCTACCTCCCTCTTAGGCCTAGGGGCATAGAGGGGCTTAGGACTAGGACTACTATCCTTGGTAGCCTAGGCCTAGCTGCCTAGCCCTAGCAGGCCTAAGTCGATGGACCCTGTGTAGGTAAAACCAGCTTGTATTGTTGTTTTTAAACTCTGCAGTCTGGTGTGCAGGCATTTTGTCCATTCTCTAGATTTTGACATCTTTTCCAGATTGTTCCCTATGTAGCTAGGGCTAGCCTAGCGTCAACAGGAGGCTAGGCGTACTGTATTATAAATAGACCTGAGTCCAACCTTACCATCAGTCAATCCTCATCCTAGGGTGTAGGCTCCTATGGCCACTAGTAGCTAAGCTGATTAAATTGTCTGCTGCTTCTTCTTGTTTTGTCTCTCTATCAGCACCATACCCGTCCTGGTGTTACCATTCAGGCGCACGTGACTTTGTACTTTGCGACAAAACCTTTGTAGTTTTACTTTTAGATCCCCACGATACCCCCTACCGGGTTGGTCGATAGCTAGGAAGTGCCACCATTGGTGGAAGTTTGATAGCACCCAACCTCAGAAAGTAGACTTTGTGCCGTGTTAACCACAATGGTTGATATGTGTGGATCGTCGTTGTTTCAGGCGCTATAAACAATTGCAGAAGCCAATCATCCGGGCTAGTGCACATCCGGAAGGTGATCCTTGTACATATCTAGCTACCTGGCGGCCATACCCTGGTCGCGGCTGTGAAATCACTCCCCCAGTGTCAAACAAGAAGGCTAGCATTCGGCCGCCGTACCCAGCTATCCATCTACTCCACATCAAGCAGCAATCAGCAGCACTTGTCGAATGCCTGGAGAATATTGGCAGAGAAGATGAACGGCTACGCTCTAGTTAACTCAGCTCTCGATTTATTTCTGAATATGTGTAACTTGAGGCCTGTAGCACACCCAACCGTTACCCAGTGAAGGTTGAGATGCAAGATACCTCTCTCAGTTAACTCAGTCTACACGGATGTCTTCCTATGTGGAACTATGGCCTCGTAACATAACACACGTATATACACGTGTAGGTTGAGATGGACATACCCTCTCTCATGTTAAATCAGCCTCCGGATTCTTCCTATGGGGAAACTTAGGATCTGTAGAAACAACCGTTACCCATTGTAAGGTTGAGAGGAGTTATATGATCCCTCTCTCACACTAGTTAAACTCACGCTCTCGGATTCTTCCTACATGTGGAAATAGGCCTAGAACAACCGTACCCAGTGAAGGTGAGATGGACGCACCCTCCTCTCGTTATACTCACAGCTCCCGAAATTCTTCCTATTTGGAAACTAGGGCCTAGAACAACTGTGACCAGTGGAAGGTTGAGTTGGACAACCCCTCTCGCAGTAACTCACAGTCCTTGGGATTCTGTACTATGTGGAATATGGTACTTAGGAACAAATCCTGAGATCCCCAGTGTAAGGTGAGATGGAACGACCCTCTCTCGGTTAAATCGCTACGGATTCTTTCCTATGTGGAAACTAGGCCATAGACCAATCCAGTACCCAGTGAAGGTTGAGTATTGGACGGCTGCCAAACTTCTCTCAGTTACACTCAGCTCGGATTTCTTCACCTTATGTGTGAAACTAGGCCTAGAACAATAGACGTACCCAGTGAGGTTGAGATGACGACCCTCTCTCAGTGTTAAACTCAGCTACGGTTCTTCCTATGTTGGAACTAGCCTAGAAAACGACCTTTTACCCAGTACTTTTCAGAGTTGAGTATGGTACTGACACCTCTCTCAGTTTAACTCAGCTCCGGATGTCTGTTCCTATGTGGAACTACGTTTAGAACATACACGGACCAGTGTTGTCAAAGTTGAGATGGATCGACTCTCTCTCAGTTAATCTGTCGAGCACATCCGATTCTTCTCTCTGTTGGACACTAGGACCTAGAATCAACATATACCAGTGAAGGTGAGTCTGGAACGACCCTCTTCTCAGTTTAAATCAGCTTATTCGATTCGGCCTATGTGGAACTATAGGCCTAGATACACCGTATCCCCAGCCGAGGTGTAGATGCTAAGCACACCCTCTCGAGTCCATTCACTTTTCTAATTCTCAACATTCTACCAATGTAAATACTCCCAGGTGTTACATGAACTGTTGAGGTTGAACGATCCCTCTTGTCAGCGAAAGTTCTGTCAGCTGCCATCTCGTAAGTATCAATCCACCCCTCTACGAGACACCCTGGTCATCAGTTGGACTATCTATCAGATACAAGTAGAGTACAGCAGCAAGGTTACCACCTTCACAGCAAGATGCCTTCGCACGTTCTTTGGGCCCTGTCAAATGTGAAAACAGACCGTTTACGACTATGTCTCCATCCCCCTCTAGATTCACACAGTGTCCTGCCGCCCCTCCTCCATGCCAGTAACCACGTACTCCTTATTGCAGTGTCAAGTATTACGACATGACTTAGTTTGGACCCCTTTTGTTGGATTTTACTGCTACGCAACATATCGTGCATTAACCTTATGTAATTGAACAAACTGTTCATTAAACAATTGTCTCGAGTCGGAAGAAATCCCGCTATGTCAGTGTTTAGACTTGGATCCATTATACTGATGAGTCAGGCCAACACCACCGCCAAACTTACGCTGTAATGTACACTAAAGTACTAATATGTAGATCACAAACACAAACAAGAACAAGAATTCCTTAAATCCCTGCTTTATGTGGATTTAATCATGAAGTAAATTAAGACTTGAGACGGGGACCCATCTTCCACAATTTGGAGGATTCTAATGCACACAACATTAAGTCAGTTTTTGTGAATCTTGTGACGGCGCGACATAGAGGGCGCTCGAGGTGAAAGATGATCTTTGTGTCGGTCACCCCACCCCCGTCCAGTCAGGTTACATCGGCTGTGGGGCGGGCCCGTGTACGGACGGAGATCTGTGTTTGAGCACGCAACAGCTTTATGTCCGCTGGTAACATCCGTCGCCCCTTGGTTCACCATGTTTCCGTGAGCCAAGGCTGGTTAACAACGTCCATTGCCTGTCAAGCTAGAGTGTGGCACTGAAACCCCTTTGCTTCTCGCTGAGGGTTCGCTCCACCTTGGAGTCACGTTCTTACGACAATAGGTGAATGATGATGTACCAACGATGTCTGAACTAGCACACAAAATGTTAGCATGCACAGATGATGATCCCAACCTTGTACAATCAGATTCAGAACTCCAGAACGTAAGGTAGGTGTATTGAAATTGTATAAGTGGTAGCCACTACTATTTGTAGGCTACGATGATGTACCTTAAACATTTAATCCTGATCTCTGTACCACAACACAAACTTTATCTTTGTTCATTTCATGAATTAACTCAGTCTCTCTCTCCACTTCAAGTGTAGGAAGGTCACATCCACAGTGGCACCCGAAAAACGTTTTGTACTGGCCGTGTGTTAATTTGTTTAATATAGGGGCGTGGAGAGATGGAAAACCACAGCTTTCTACATGGTCCGTGTGATTCTGCAGGGATATTGTGAATAAGAGAGAGACAAATAAATATGTGGGCCTAGGCCTACATAGCCTAAAACACGAAAACGTTGGAACTGTTTCGACCAAACAGGCCTTGCTCACTCGACGAGAGCAGAGAGATAACTAACCTATGTCTATACCGGTACAGTTATTTACAAAACATGCCAGTGGCGCTGTTGGGTGAAAGGGTACTTGTTCATTAACGGGACCCCCCTAATTTTTTTGTTAATTGGTCCCCCCCATCGTCGATTTTTTACTTATTTCTGTTTACAATAAATAATAACAACTTGCGAGGATTTCAATGTGACTCTGACAGTGAACTTGACTCACACGTTCAACATGACTCAGGCGAGTACAGTCCATTGAAACGCGTAGGCCTACATGAGAGCAGTCGTCGCCGTGCAGCTGACATTGACGTTCACGTACACCAAATGAACCTTCAAAACCTTTAACGTCGCTATTTTTAAACGAAAGTACTTTTCCATTGACAGTCCTTTATGTTTAAAATAGCGACGTTAAAGGTTTTGTAGGTGGAGTATGTTGGTGTAGGCCGTTTTCACTCCTGGCGCAAAGTATGTAGCCGGAAAGGATGTTTCGAGGCTTTGTTCGAAAATAATTGTGTTTTCCTGACCTCCTGAAACTCAGATGGAGTAGATGTAGTAGTTATGATTGTCTAATGAAATGTTTTTACTGAATTTTTACATTTTTGGAGGGGTTCCCTTTAATGAACAAGTACCGGTGAAAGTGAGGGGAGGTGGGTGGAGCAGTTTACTTGTGTATTGTTTATATGTAGGCCTAGGCCTGTTTCTTTCGCGGCGCGCTACTCCATTTAACACCTTCGCTGCCCTGAACGAGTTTTCTCGTTTTAAAATTCGCACTTAAAATTAGGGCCTACACCGAATAGTTTTTTTACGAACCGGATAATCGTTTAAGAAACCGGTTAAAAACCGGTTTTTGCTCCGCAAGATTTTGTGGTATATTCCCCCCCCCCCCCCCCCGCCACTGCACTAAACAGCTCTTCAGCTCTTAAGACAAGCACTCATCAATTATCGTAATCCCAAGACGTAATGCTGTCCCATAAACAATGACGTGTTGATGAAGTAGTATTTCATAATCACGAAAGAGGAACAGCCGCAGGCCATTAAGATAACACTCGAGATTCCTTGCATCTGCTTTATATCTTGTCACAGTCTAGTCAAGGTCACGATGCGCGGGGGCGGGGCTGGGGCCCGAATACTGGAGAGTAAACAAGATAAGGAAAGGCTAGCCTATGCAGTATCTCTATTCCCACGTGATTAATTTCAGTTATTACCACTGGTGACAGCTTTAATTGACATCTAGCAGATTAAAAACATAAGAATTGTTATGGTTATTATTTACGCAGTATAATCTCTGGAAGATCGCGGGTGGTTAAGACAGATGGGTTGGGGGGGGGGGGGGGCATACTCAACACACTGCCACAAGTCGGCGGCATGAACAAAGGACATTATAATTCGAAAGAAAATCGCCGCCAAGCACAAAAGAAATGAGAAAGTGCATGTTAAGATTAACCTTCAGCATAAAATGTGACAACTGTATTGCATGAAAAAGCGCGGCGAAATGAAAAAACGTGATTTTTGAATTTTCGAAAAACCGGTTTTACGAAATGAAAACCGGTTTCCTACAAACCGGTTTCCGATTTTTCGATGTAGGCCCTACTTAAAATCGCCATGTACGAGTTAACTTGTTTAACCTCCGTCCTCGTAATAGTTCCAGTTTCCACATATCTCCAAGAGATTGCGCGCTACATTCAAAGTGCTCGGCGCTAAACAAGTTAACTTGTGTATGGTTTTAGAGCGGTAATTTTAAAACGAGAAAACTCGTGTATGGCGGACAACAGTAAATCAATTCAGAGTCTTTAACACACAAAAGTATGCTGCTCATTCCCTGCTTGAAACAGAACAGTATGGTTACTCCTACTTTACGTGGCAGTGAAGGTGTTAAGTTAAGGAAAGCTGTGGCACCCTATTTCTTTGTCATTCACATGTATCTTATTCTTGTGGTTGTGGTTGGCTAGGTCTACAGTATTGTGAGTGTTTTTAACGTAAAACAATTTTGGTTTGAAGTAAAAATTTAATTAAATTTTGGTTTTCTCCATAGACTAACTACAGTGTTCTCCCAGGCCCGGCAATAATTCCCTGCCGCCCGGCAAAAATATTTTTTTTTTTTTTTTTTTTTTTTTTACTAAACGTTTTGCGAATTTAATAAACTCTAACCGTCCACTGAACGTTTAAACGTCCCATCCCTAAATTGCAGCGCAGATTGTAAACAAAATCGTAGATGAATGCATTTGTACGAAACACGTAAGTTGGCAAAATGGCAATCTATGATCGTGAACATTCACAGCACACAAGGAGCACACACAAGTGAACAATTTTAGCAATTTTATAATTTTTTTTGCATGCTAGGACGAATTTTAAAGAAAATAAAAATGAAGTCATCAAAAATCAAATATAACAATGTTTCAAGTGAGGACTACACAGTAATTCACATAGCCTACAATAGGCAACTTGCACTAAAATTTCTAATGCGATTTTAAAATTGGTACACACGATATAGGCCTACCGATATTGTGCTTTTACAATTTGAAAATCGAGACATTCTACCCCCCAAAATAATAAGTTTTGTGGCGTAGACTTTCTTGGCGCGAAAAAACGGCCGGCGCCATGATGGATTGCGTGTGGACGTCACGTGATAGACAACAGTCCGTGCGGTGCAGTCGACTGCACGCGTTTCGCCCGTACCGCTCGTAGAGATTGTTGTACAATGGAACCAAAAAGATCTACTGGTGCATATAAGTGGTTCATAGTACCTATGTGTACTAGCACATCCATAAGGAACCCAGAGAAGATATTTATTTGTGTCCCAAGAGACATAAAAAGACAAAAACAGGGGTTTCAAGCAGCGAGACGAGATGACAGGAAGAAACCTCTATCAATGACAACGATGTTATTTTGCTGCCAAGATCATTTTAACGTTAGTTACAATTTATTACTTTATTTGCATATCACTAAGTTAAATGAAAATGCAATCTTAAAATAATAAAGACGTAAGTCGTAGGCTGCATGCGAACAATAAAACAAAAAAAGCACTTTCCGTTCCTAAAACAAACACTCCTGAAATTGAGATGCGAGATTTGCTATTAGTAAAATGATGTGAAAATAATGTTGTTTCTAGAAGTCAATCCTTTAGTGTATTACAACCTACGTGCTTGGCGTTATTTTCATTCTTATTTTGTGCCTTTTATTCTTTGATGATGCCGCCGGGTGCCGACTTCTATTCCAAGGACTTTTGTTCCGATCACTCGCCCTCTACCTCTGCCGCAAGATCTTTTTGCACGAACCTCACCCCGGTAAAAATTATTACAACCATTAACGGATCAATAACAATTAACAGTTACTTTGTAATTATACCCTATGACAATCTATGATCCCCTCCTTCCACCCTCACCGTCGACTGATTAAATGTGGCCTTGGCAAGTGACGATGGGCAGCTGCGATACGGTGTCTCAGGTTTCCTCTGTCTCGGCAAGCGTTATCTTTATGAGTGTACGCTCGGACCTCCTTTCTAAAAGTAGCACTATCGCCACTAGCTCTTACAACATTGTTTTTGTTTTTTCATTGATGATGCTGTGCAAATTGCTGCAGGCCTTATTAATATGCAACCACCTTTGATTCAATGATATTGCGATTAACAATTGAAATATCCTGCAACCTTATCTCGATGGGACAATGATTATTTATGATTATGATATGATATTATATATTATATTTGATTAAGCTACCATATTTGAATTACGCATACACATCTTGATCAACTTTTATCGTAGGTCCATATAAACATATAAGTACTAGAAATATAAGAAAAGGTAGCAAAACGTTTTTACTTGTAATCATAATAATAATCATAAAATTTATTATTTTATAGATAATTTTAATTTAAAACTCTTAAAGGCCTATATTTTATAATACAGGTAGGCAATGTATTTTTAAACAATATTATACAAGAATATTATTATAATTATTTAAAAAAATATGCAAGTCAATATTCTATTTTCTATGTTCATATGCCAGGGAAAATACAGATCATTGTACCTGACACCGCATACGTCATATTATGTGCCAAAACATTGATTGCCTTTTATGAAATTTACCAGAAATTAAACTAAACTATAGCCCTAGTTGAAATGAAATAAAAACAAAAAATAAAGTAAACTATAATTATTTATAAAACATTATTTTTAAAATCGATAACCACTAATCATAGAGTTGTAGTACGATAAACAGAACATGTTTTCTACTCTATGTTCCAAAAGCCTAAAACTATAAAATGTTGATTAGCACCCTGCATTTGCTACTGTTACCGATACTGCTTTTAATCAAAATTTAAAAAATAGACTTTTTCCAAAAGTTCATAGCCTTTTCAATTAAATTTTGGCAATATGTGGCACTATATCCAATCCTGTATACATCAACATTTTGCGTGACTTCAAAGTCTGGGTGAGCCACACAAAATAATGCACTTGGTTTTAGAGCCAAGTGCATCTGAAGTTGCACTTGTGCCAAGCATTTTTTAGTTATATTGCCATCTTTCGATATATAGTTAAACATATTTTTTTACACTAGTTGGGCATTTCACTTTCACAACAAAGTTTTCTGTTATTGCATCAGGAGACGCACCTATTATAACAATGTTTTTTGTATGAATAAACCTGCTTTTACACATTTAATATTTTCTTTTTTTTCAACTACCCGGAGGACTTGTTCTTCTAAATCTTTCCCCCTTTTCATTGCAAGTGTTTCAGGTGTTTCAACCATCTATATGCGGTAAATTTGTGCTGTTGCCCTTTATAAAACCACCTTCAGTCATTTTACCAATTTAATACGGTTGTGAGGTAATAACACGGCCTTAGACTTGAATGAGCGCTCAGCCAACACTGAACGCTAACTTGCCTGACCACTGTTTACTATCAGGCTGCGTCACAGAGGCCGCCGGCCAATCAGCGCGCGTTTCTTGGCGGCAAGACGAAATTCAAATAAATGTGATATTCAGATCACTGTAAAAACCATTCAAATAGGGCCACGGTCCACGGTCCAAAGCTTTTCTTCCATATGTCAAGGGTACCGCAGACGTCATAGGTAGAATCCTCAATCGTAAGAACATCGAAACCATTTTCTCCACTGACAGAAAAATCAGCTCCTTTTTGAGAAGTGCAAAAGACTCTGTTCATCTGGAGGAAAGAGGGGTTTATGAGGTGCCCTGTGGCGACTGCGATCAAACGTACATAGGCCAAACAGGCAGACGCATAGCAGTGAGGATAAAGGAACACTCCAATGCTGTGAAAGCAGGTGACAAGAAATCAGCCCTGGCTCAACATGCTAAAGCTTACTCGCATGAGATAGATTTTGACAAAACCAAAACTATTTGCCCTGTACAACAGCTCAAGCCACGTATTATCCGTGAATCTGTGGAAATTGAGAAACGGCCAAATAACCTGAACAAAAGAGACGATAGCCAGAGCCTCCCTCTTGCTTGGAAACCTGCACTCATGCCTCGCCATGTAGTCCGTAGACCTATTCAGCCAAATCCCTCAGATATGGTGCAAATTTCACATTCCATAATTCTAAACACGGATAACATTTCAAAAGACAACCAATCAGGCCGTATGACAAGAAGTCGGACTAAAAAGGTTTCACTACAGTAAGCTGTGCTATTTTGTTTCTCAGTTGCCACCATTCGTATTTTTTTCAATGTGACATTGCCGCCCCGCACCTTTTCACGATATGACCTCGCGCCCCGCACCTTCAGCAGAGGCTATATAAGGTGGGCGCTGCGTGCTTGCCAGCCACTGTGACTCCAACCTCCGTAGAGTCACAGTCAACCTTGATTATATCTGACGGTAGTTCAGACAAAACGTCGGTGGATGCCCAGGTTCTGCCCTGGTTCACCTTATTTTCGACACGGTTTTACCCAAGATTCTTGTTTTTATCCTATGATGGGCCGCGAAAACCTACAACAATCTATATATATATATATATATATGTATAAATTTAGGTTTTGTCTTAACCCGAGAGTAGTCGCGTGTGGTCTTTTAGACCGACTTTTTTTTTCAACAGTTGGTATTTGCACAGCGCGCATGCGTGGCTTGTCTAGTTCCGCCTACCTTCCCAAAATAGATTTGTGAAGCCAGTGTGCAATACGCGATTCAGTTTTCTGCAGAACTTCATCTCAGATGAGAGGTCCTGTTTGGTTGCTCGGTCTTTTTCGACCGCTGCGCGACTACTAAGGAGGCAAAAATATGCATACTCAATCACTATTATGAGACATGTATTTTGTTATTGTAGGTTGATTATTCTTCAACATACAGTGTTGGCATAATATTACTGTCTTGGTTTACTAATAATACGAACTACAGGGTGTTTCAAAACATATTTTTATACCTTTTTGTAGGTTTGCTACTTTTCTGTGTTTGATTGATTATTGATTGATTATTTATTGATTATTGATTGACAATTGATTAATATAACCAGGTATGCTGTTACATATATTATAAATTACCTTATATTCGTAATCAAAACGTCATCCTAACGTTATTAGCCCATAATAAATAATGCGGTCTAAAGGACCGCGCGCGACTACTAACGTTACAAACAGGGGCGCGACTACTCTCGGTTAAGCTTTCGTGATCCATGGTTTTAATGTTTTAAGTATCTTTACGGTAAAGAATCACGCACAGTATTATAGAAAATAACTTTTAAAAGTTAAAAGTTAAAAGTTATTTTCTATAATACTGTGCGTGATTATTATATACTTTTATATACTTTTAAAAGTTAAAAGTTAAAAGTTATTTTCTATAATACTGTGCGTGATTATTTACCGTAAAGATACTTAAAACATTAACCCTGGACCACAAAAGCTTAAGACAAATCACATATATATATGAAATAATTATTTCTGAATGGGGCTTTTCTCCGCGAATAATAACAAGGAGGTTCAAACTTACCCCTCCCTGCCCGACGTTTCGGAGAAGTCACATTCTCCATCTTCAGGGGCGACGTGTCGACAGAGACTTGTTGACTTGGGCCCGTCCACTCGCAAACCGACGGGCCCAAGTCAACAAGTCTCTGTCGACACGTCGCCCCTGAAGATGGAGAATGTGACTTCTCCGAAATGTCGGGCAGGGAGGGTAAGTTTGAACCTCCTTGAAAATTCGCGGAGAAAGCCCCATTGAGAAATAATTATTTAACATATACCCGCGAAAACTTAAAATTAAACATATATATATATATACTCATATTCATTCATAGACAAGCTAAAATATCAGGAAACCCTCTAAAACCTCTAAAACTAGTAAAGTCCAAATAAACTATATAAAAATGAACAAGCAAAAGCGAAGCAAATCACAAATACCAACTGGATACATAGATTCGAAAATAAAAGCAAGGCCGTCTGGAACATAGTAAAGAATGAGACATATAGTAATAACGCCCAGCAAAACCATAATATATCACTGTCGGTAGCGTCCTTATTGGACAATCATATCCACTATGAAAATAGGTCCGGGACCAAAAATGAAAAAGTAGAAAAACCACACGTGGTGGCGTCAATGTTAATTATTTTGTAAATAAACATAAAAACATAGTTACAGCTAGCACTAAATCAGACCCTATAGATCTCTTTCACAAACAAATAAAATATTTAGTAATAAATTTAATTTTACTAAAATCACTGAAGAGAACATCGTGACCTTAGTTAGAAAACTAAAAAATACTAGCTCCTATGGATGGGATGAAATCCCAACCACGGTGATAAAAAATGTATATCATTCATAAAAACTCCCCTTAGCTTTGTATTTAATACATCAATTAAAAGGGGAGTCTTCCCTGAGAGACTAAAATATTCAGTAATCACGCAGATATATAAAAATGGTGAGAAGACCGATATAGTGAACTACAGACCTATCTCAATACTACCTACCTTCTCAAAAGTGTTGGAAAGTATCGTAAAAAATCAGCTAGTGGATTTTCTCAAAAAAATAAAATTATAACTGATGCCCAGCATGGTTTCATGGCTGGCAAGTCCACAAATACTACGGCATTTGAATTGAATTTAGTATTTATTGACAACGGGACTCAGGTCCCACAAGTGCAATATAATATACATAGTAATACAATAACTAAAATTAAGCTTAAACTAAACTAAAACTAGACTTGTACCAGGCCTCGCGTATCTTATGTGAGTGTGTTTGTGTGTATATGTATGTATGTATGTATGTATGTATGTATGTATGTATGTATGTATGTATGTATGTATGTAGCCTATGTATGTTTTATTTGTTGGCTCATTTAGCCATTCATTTATTATTCCATTTACATTAGTATTGAGCATTTTCAAAATTGTTCACATTAAGTTACAATTTCACACAGTATTTCTACTACAACTAAAAACTATTATTACCTATGATTAAAGTATTTTATCTTATTCAAGTTCTCTGCTGTTTATCCAGTTTGTACATTTGGATTTGAACATACCCAGACTTTTTATTTCCTTTATTACACGTGGCAACTTGTCAAATTCCTTGAGCCCAGATATAAATATTGAATTTTGCCATTGTTTACTACTACATGCATTTCTGAAAGAGTTACCTTCCACCGCTCCTCTTGTATTAATATTATGATTGATGTGTCTTACGATGTGTCTGTGTTAACTTAGGTGATTACTTAGGTGTTTTGGATAGTGCAAGGTTTATCATTGTTTTGTTGTTGTGGATGGGGGTGTTGTGAATGTCAATATGTGTATCATTACTGGTGATTGATTGTGTTGAAAGGTTTTGAATGCGGTTTATACATGAATGTTTTTTACTTTGATAGATATATACTCAATTCACTAGATGAGGGCAAACACACATTGGGCATTTTCTGTGATCTTTCAAAGGCTTTCGACTGTGTGGATTGTGATATTCTTTTAAATAAACTAAGCCTAATGGGTTTTAGTGATATAACACTAAAATGGTTTGAATCATACCTAAAAAAAAGAAAACAACAAGTTAAAATTAAGAGTGAAAATGAGAAGGGACACATGGAAAATCACTGCTCCCCATGGCTAGAAAGTCTAGCAGGGATGCCTCAAGGTTCTATTTTAGGCCCTATTGCATTCCTTCTTTACATAAATGACGTTGAAGCAAATATAAATTCTGACGAAGTAATACTTTATGCAGATGATATAGCATCCCTAATTATTGACACATCCCTGTTCGTAGTTGAAGAAAAGGCAACGCAGCAGCATTCAAAATTAACGATTGGTTACAGGGTGTTTTTTATTTAAATCAATTGATTTAAATCAAATGATTTATTTAATAAAAATCATTGATTTAAATCAAATGTACTTTTTCATCATTTTGAGCAACAAAACACATGAGTTACAACTGATTTAGACAAAGTTTCCCGAAAAATAATTTTTTAATTATATTTTCTGAAACGTTTGTGAAAGTATTTGATCCGCTCACCAACTTGACAAGTTTTGAAACACTGATATTGTTGATTTAAATCAAAAAAAATTCTAAAAATCTGATTTAAATCGAAAAGTTGATTTAAATCAAATAAATTCGATTTAAATCAAATAAATCATGATTTTTGATTTTTTTAATAAAAATCAAAATATCACACACCCTGAAGCTAACAAACTGGGCTTGAACGGGAAAAAGACCAACTTTATACACTTTAAACTTAAAAAAAAGGCCGTTAAGGATAAAATAGTCATTACATTGAATGAAGCTAATATAAATGAGGTAGACTGCACAAAGGTGCTAGGAGCAAAAATTGATAATTCCCTTAGCTGGAAAGACCATGTGAATTCGCTATGTGCTCAATTGGCGTCTGCATGCTATGCCCTGAAGGTCATTAATAACTCTATTGGCAGAAATACTGCAAAAATTGTGTACCACGCTTATTTTGAAGCACGCCTTAAATATGCTATCCCCTTGTGGGGAAACTCGACAAATTCATTAGATGCTTTTTTATTGCAAAAGAGAGCAATCAGGACCATTGCAGGCCTAAAAAATATGGAATCATGTAGGGAAGCTTGTAAAAATCTTCAAATTATGACTATGCCAAGCTTAGATCTATACATTTTAGAAATTTTAAAACAAACAATTGAAAGCAGACAGGATTTCACATCAAACACACAAGTTCACGCGCACAACACACGACAGAAAGAGCATCATCATCCCAGCCAATACAACACAAAAAAGGGACAGACATCAATAATAAACATGGGCATAACCTTATTTGATAGACTACCTCCTAACATAAAAAAAACTTAACAAATACTGACAAACAGATACTAGCAATAAAAACATACCTAATAGAAAACTGTTTCTACACAATAAATGAATATATCACCAATGAAAGAGATGACATGTTTACCTGGTAGATAGCAAATATATCACTGTTTAATCATTGTTTTATCATTGTTTTATTAATCAAACATCCTTGCGGTGGAAAAGAATTTTGTAATGTATGTTTATATAATTATGGTAATTAGTCCGGAGTAGTAAATTGCTCATTTATGTAACAGGCTATTTTTAGTTACCTAGTTTATAGTAGACCAAATTGTATTGTATTGTTGTTTTACTTTATTATATATATATATGTTTAATTTTAAGTTTTCGCGGGTATATGTTAAATAATTATTGTTGAATGGGGCTTTTCTCCGCGAAGAATAACAAGGAGGTTCACACTTACCCCTCCCTGCCCGACGTTTCGGAGAAGTCACATTCTCCATCTTCAGGGGCGACGTGTCGACAGAGACTTGTTGCCTTGGGCCTGTCCACTCGCACTGCGAGTCTCTGTCAACACGTCGCCCCTGAAGATGGAGAATGTGACTTCTCCGAAACGTCGGGCAGGGAGGGGTAAGTGTGAACCTCCTTGTTATTCTTCGCGGAGAAAAGCCCCATTCAACAATAATTATTTAATATATATATATATATATATATATATATATATATATATGTTAAGTTATACTTTACGGAAATAATCACGCTTTATTGGATGTTTAAAACAAATATTTAATTAAAACTTCAACGTTTCAGAAGACTAGGCTTCCATTTTCAAGAAGAGTTGAAGTTTTAATTAAATATTTGTTTTAAACATCCAATAAAGCGTGATTATTTCCGTAAAGTATAACTTAACATAAACCATGAATCACGAAAGCCTACAACAGAACATATATATATATATATATATATATATATATATATATATATATATATATATATATATATGTTAAGTTATACTTTACGGAAATAATCACGCTTTATTGGATGTTTAAAACAAATATTTAATTAAAACTTCAACGTTTCAGAAGACTAGGCTTCCATTTTCAAGAAGAGTTGGTATAAAACAATAAAACAAAACATCAGCAACACAATAAAAATATAAACAAACTTAACCGCCTTACAAAGGCAAACCAAATAGTAAGTACAAAAGCAAATCAGGTGCAGTGAAAACTTTTTAACCACATCACTGTGCTAAGCGCTTTGCTTGACTTCTAGTCACCCTTCTCACAGGCTGATTCTGTTCTTCAACTGATGTTGTAGAATTGCTGGAAATTGTAGGACTTAAATGTTGACTTCTTGTCAACATTCTTGAAGGAGGATTCTGGTCAACTGTTGGTACGACTCTTGGACCATGTGTATCCAGTGCAGAGTCTGGATTATCTGTTTTATGGTTTTCATTCTACAACATCAGTTGAAGAACAGAATCAGCCTGTGAGAAGGGTGACTAGAAGTCAAGCAAAGCGCTTAGCACAGTGATGTGGTTAAAAAGTTTTCACTGCACCTGATTTGCTTTTGTACTTACTATTTGGTTTGCCTTTGTAAGGCGGTTAAGTTTGTTTATATTTTTATTGTTTTGCTGATGTTTGTTTTTATTGTTTTATACCAACTCTTCTTGAAAATGGAAGCCTAGTCTTCTGAAACGTTGAAGTTTTAATTAAATATTTGTTTTAAACATCCAATAAAGCGTGATTATTTCCGTAAAGTATAACTTAACATAAACCATGAATCACGAAAGCCTACAACAGAACATATATATATATATATATATATATTTATATATATATGAGCCGTTGAGAACACAAGTGGTGTAACTCAATATTTTCCATTCTGAGATAAATTGAGGTAAAGTTAGGTCATTAAGGAAAACACTGGGGAATGCATTTGGATTTGGTTATGTTTTCAACAGTTGCACAAAGGTTAAACTTAAATTTGTATCATTCTGAAATTTTGAAATTTAAAAAATAAAGGTGCAATTTAATTTTTTCTGGACTTACACCACTAGTGCTGTAAACCAAATTGCAGATACATTGATTGGATGAGTGACTTACACCACTAGTACTGTATTAGTAGCACTCGACATTGTAATAATAGGGTACTAGGGAATTAAACTATAATAATATGTTTTCATTCACTTCATTAGAAATCATAATATCTGTCCATATCTGCCAAAGCAGCCATTGCAACGCATTGAAGAACGACTTACACCACTTGAGCTGTGAACAACTTCTCATTCCTGTTAGCAAGAAATGACTTGTGGTGCTATCTAGTAGTGAAAAAATTAACTCACGCTTACACCACTTTACATGTAAATAAAATGTACCTCTCCCTGGTCTCCCAACACTTTACCGCTCCTAACTCAAATGTGACAAAAAGTAAGTTACACCACTTGTGTTCTCAGGGGCTTATATGTTAGTACTTTAGATAGAAATTAAAAAAGTGACTATATATATATATATATATATATTAAATGATTATTGTTGAATGGGGCTTTTCTCCGCGAAGAATAACAAGGAGGTTCACACTTACCCCTCCCTGCCCGACGTTTCGGAGAAGTCACATTCTCCATCTTCAGGGGCGACGTGTCGACGGAGACTTGTTGCCTTGGGCTTGTCCACTCCCAGACTGATCAATCCTCACGACGTTGTTAGATCTCGATTGGTTTACGTGTACGTCACTCGTCGATTTATCTAATTTCGATCTACTCCTTGTCATAGGTCCGGTTTTGGTTGTAGTGACGTCAGCAACAAGACGGCTCTGTTTACGTGTTAACGTCACTACATTACAGGTGCTGTCAGGAAGTGGCACATGTGGTGGTTATTTAACATATACCCGCGAAAACTTAAAATTAAACATTACTTACCTCTATGGGGAGGACAAGTTTCATTCGACAAGGATTTTTGAAAAACTTCGTTGCAAGCGAGCCAAACTTCTTTGCGACCTGTCTTTCCTCAAGCGTTGTCGAGACAACCACATTCTTCCAGCGTGTACTTCACTTCGTTCTCATTTTAAAACACCTACTACTGACAAAATATTACGTAGAACAAGCTTTGCTTTGTTACGGGAGGCTATACAACAATGTAGATATGATTTAAATATTGTTAATATAAAGTTACATGACGCGCATGATGAGCTTAGTACTCTGCTTCATCCTACATTTTGGGATATTATTGACATAAAGTCGCCACAACGTGCCGAGAATAACAGAACAACAACATGACAGGAAGTTCCGTTATCAAGCTTCCTCTATGAATCGACGCTACCCTTCTACTGATAAGGATGTAAACAATATCATGCTAACATCTGCCGTCCACAATCTTTCTGACGTTAACATAGACGACGCCACGATACAAGTTTTATCGAAAGGTTTTAATTTTGCTATGACGCCGTCCAGAATACCGGTTGAAGAAATAATTTCTGGCATAGAATCGGCTATTCACTTTTTACCTGCAGACGTGGCTGAAACCATACGACAAGACACTTCTGTCATCTTACGCAAAGCTAAACTACCAGAACGTAACATAACTCAGATTGAAATTCAAGCCTTAAAAAGTCTTAAGAAAAATGAACACATCATTGTTTTACCCGCTGACAAAGGCAATGCCTCTGTTATTTTAAATGTTGATGACTATAAACTGAAAATGAACCGTCTCTTAGACGATCCAGCCTACAAGCTTTTAAAATCAGACCCAACCACTTATTTAGAAAAGACGACAAGAGCTAAAATACTAGCCTCGAAAATTGACTCTAAAAAACATCAGTACCTAATACCTAGAGAAAAGTCTTCTAGGTGCCCTAAATTATACGGTTTACCCAAAATACATAAACCAGACACACCTCTGAGACCCATTGTCAGTTCGTTCGATTCTCCTCTTCAGCCGTTAGCTAAGCATCTTGCTAAATATTTACAGCCTTATGTTGAAGACGCACGTTCATACGTAAAAAATGCTTATCATCTAATTGAAATCCTTCAAGATTACAACGTGACTGACACCGATCTGCTGGTGAGTCTTGATGTCGAATCTCTTTTTACTAATGTCCCCGTCGATGAAACCATCAACATTATGCGCAATTTACATATTCCCGAGGATATGATAACTCTGATAAAACACTGTCTGACCAACACCTATTTCATTTATGAGGGACAGAGATACAAACAAGTCAAAGGAGCACCCATGGGTTCGCCACTGTCACCTGCTGTAGCTAATATATTCATGCAACATTTCGAAGAACGTGCCATAGAACTATCTCCCCATAAGCCAAGTTGTGTACTATGGAGATAGAAGAGAACGGACGTCTTCCGTTCCTAGATGTTTGTGTTTATAAAAGAGAGGATGGAACGCTGGGCCACACTCTGTATAGGAAACCTACCAACACAGGTAGATACCTTAATGCCCTCTCACATCATCACCCCGCCCAATTAAACGCGGTGGTCAACTCTCTCACTTCTCGTTCCGTGAAACTCTCCGACAATGAACATCTAGACAAAGAAACATGTGACCTTCGTAATATCCTTTTGAAAAACGGATATTCTAATACTACTATTAGCAGGGCCTTAAAAAATACTCTAACTGCTAAAGTACGCGAACCCAAACAAGAAGAAAAACCGCTAGCTTTTGTGCATCTTCCATACTTACGGGGAACGTCGGAGAAAATAGGCAAGTTGTTAAGAAAACATAACGTGAAAACGACCTATCGCCCTTATAGGAAGATTAGTACAATGTTACGCAATGCTAAAGAGCACATACCCCTCGAGGCTCAGGGTGTTTATGAGGTGCCTTGTGCATCCTGTGACGAGGTGTATGTAGGACAAACTAACCGACGCATATCAGTAAGACGGGAGGAACACCGTGCTGCTGTCAACAGTGGCAAAGAGACGTCTGGTTTAGCCCAACACGCCAAGAAGACCGGCCATCTTATTAACTTTGAAAATACCAGTATGTTAGCATCTATCAAAGAGCTCCCAGTACGAATTATCCGTGAGGCTATCGAGATTGAGAAGCGACCGACGAGTCTCAATAAACGAGATGATGGACAAAGACTGCCTCCGTCCTGGAAGCCCGTTTTACAGCTTCACCAACAAAAACCACGTCCGCCACCACATGTGCCACTTCCTGACAGCACCTGTAATGTAGTGACGTCAACACGTAAACAGAGCCGTCTTGTTGCTGACGTCACTACAACCAAAACCGGACCTATGACGAGGAGTAGATCGAAATTAGATAAATCGACGAGTGACGTACGTACACGTAAACCAATCAAGATCTAACAACGTCGTAAGGATTGATCAGTCTGCGAGTGGGCAGGCCCAAGGCAACAATTCTCTGTCGACACGTCGCCCCTGAAGATGGAGAATGTGACTTCTCCGAAACGTCGGGCAGGGAGGGGTAAGTGTGAACCTCCTTGTTATTCTTCGCGGAGAAAAGACCCATTCAACAATTATTATTTAACATATACCCTCGAAAAATTAAAATTAAACATATATATATATATATATTAATAATGTATTGACAAACCCAATGTTACAATGTAACCTACATGGATGCTAATAAAACTAAACTGAACTTATATGACCCCCCCTCCCCCCTCCCATAACTATAGAGCCTAATTTTGAATGTGGTGGTCCATCCGATTTATGAGATTGTGAAGGTGGTCCATTTGCAACTAAAGGTTGAGAAACACTGTCCTACATGGTAAGATTGACAAATAAAATTTTGCTCCTATTGCCCTAAAACATTGAAACCTACCTTTTTATTTCTTTAAGCTTGGGTGTTCTCAATAGCAGATTTCAATTGACCATGCTCTACCTCTAGGCTTAAGTCGACTTTAAAAAATATTAACTTGTAACTATGAGAATAGCACGCTACTTTTCATGAGTAGCTTTTATCATCTAGTGAGTCTTTTTTAAGTGTATTTCCTGTTGCAGACGGAACTGAGTCTCCTCGTCACAACCATCAGCCGGACGACTCAACGCCAGACACTGAGGTTGTTCGCAAGTCTCCTGCCCGGAAGATCAACCAAGGTAACAAGCGTAACGCCTCCAAGAAGGGGGTGGGGCAGCCGGGCCAACTGAAAGACAACACCAGGGGCTCAACAAGTCTTTTTCACTGCAATATCTGCTCTAAAGATTTTAAACATCTGAGACGTCACATGTTAACTCACACCGACGACAGACCCTTCCGTTGTCCATCCCCGTGTGGTAAAACTTTTAAACAATCAAGGACGCTTCTAGCACACTCTTACACTCACATGGCTAGGAAACCGTTTGTTTGTGATATCTGTAACAAAGATTTTACTCAAAAACATTTGCTTGTTACACACATGCGCTACCACGCTGATGTAAAACCATTCAATTGTGCAGAATGTGGTAAAGGATTCGTTAAAAAAGGTATCTTAACAAGACACATTCTCTCTCACAGTGGAGACTGGCCTTACAAGTGCTTGTGTGGGAGAGCCTTCAAACATTCAGGTGCCTTGAAGAATCATTCCAAAACTCATCTTGCCAAGGAACTGTTTGTGTGCTACTTCTGTGGAAAGAGTTTCACTACAGCAAGACGCCTTTCAGATCACGAGCTCCTTCATACGGACACAACACGTAAACCATTTACCTGCTCGAAATGTGGGAAATCTTATTGGCACAAAATAATGCTGGAAATACACATGCACACTCACTTACCAGTAAAGCCAAAAGCTTGCAAAATCTGCGATAAAAATTTTCCTCATAATAACCAACTCTATTCACATGTGAGGTCCGTCCATTCCACCTTAAGAACTTTCAAATGTTCGATTTGTACCTTAACATTTAATACTGTATCCCAAATGAAGAGGCATTCGTACACCCATACTGGTGAGAAACGTTTCACATGTACCGTGTGTGACAAAGGTTTTGTTGAAAAGGGTGCGCTTAAAAGACACATGTTCGTTCACAGAGATTTCTGTGACCGGCCGGTCTTGTGTCCGCACCCTAATTGTGGCAAGACTTTCAAAAGTGAATCTGCTTTGAAGGTCATTCGTACACCCATACTGGAGAGAAACGTTTCACATGTGCCGTGTGTGATAAAGGTTTTGGTAGTAAGTATGCGCTTAAAACACACGTGTTCGTTCACAGAGATATCAGTGACTGGCCGGTCTTGTGTCCACACCCTAATTGTGGCAAGACGTTCACATGTCGATTCACTTTGAAGAGGCATTCGTACACCCATACGGGTGAGAAACGTTTCACATGTGCCGTGTGTGATAAAGGTTTGTGTGAAAAGGGTTCGCTTAAAAGACACATGTTTGTTCACAGAGATTGCAGTGACCGGCCGGTCTCGTGTCTGCACCCTAATTGTGGCAAGACGTTCACAAGTGAATCCGCTTTGAAGAGTCATTCGTACACCCATACTGGAAAGAAACGTTTCACATGTGCCGTGTGTGATAAACGTTTTGTTAGAAATGGTGAGCTTAAAAGACACTTGTTTGTACACAGAGATAGTAGTGACCGGCCGGTCTCGTGTCTGCACCCTAATTGTGGCAAGACGTTCACAAGTGAATCCGCTTTGAAGAGTCATTCGTACACCCATACTGGTGAGAAACGTTTCAAATGTGCCGTGTGTGATAAAGGTTTTGTGACAAAAGATGCGTTTCAAAGACACATGTTCGTTCACAGAGATAACAGTGACAGGCCGGTCTTGTGTCCGCACCCTAATTGTGGCAAGATGTTCATAAGTGAATCCACTTTAACGAGCCATTCGTACACCCATACTGGTGAGAAACCTTTCACATGTACCGTGTGTGATAAAGGTTTTATTAGAAAGGATGCGCTTAAAAGACACATGTTCGTTCACAGAGATAGCAGTGACAGGCTGGTCTTGTGTCTGCACCCTAATTGTGGCAAGATGTTCACAAGTGAATCCACTTTGAAGAGTCATTCGTACACCCATACTGCTGAGAAACGTTTCACTTGTGCCGTGTGTGACAAAGGTTTTGTTACAAAGAGTGGGCTTAAATCACACATGTTCGTTCACAGAGATATCAGTGACCGGCCGGTCTCGTGTTGTCTGCACCCTAATTGTGGCAAGACGTTCACAAGTGAATCCGCTTTGAAGAGTCATTCGTACACCCATACTGGTGAGAAACGTTTCAAATGTGCCGTGTGTGATAGATGTTTTGTTAGAAAGGATACGCTTAAAAGACATTTGCTCGTACACAAGAGATAGCAGTGACCGGCTGGTCTCGTGTCTGCACCCTAATTGTGGCAAGACGTTCACAAGTGAATCCGCTTTGAAGAGTCATTCGTACACCCATACTGGTGAGAAACGTTTCAAATGTGCCGTGTGTGACAAAGGTTTTGTTACAAAGTGTGGGCTTAAATCACACATGCTCGTTCACAGAGATAGCAGTGACCGGCGTGTCTCGAGTCCGCACCTTAATTGTGGCAAGACGTTCACAAGTGAATCCACTTTGAAGAGTCATTCATACACCCATACTGGAGAGAATCATTTCACATGTGCCGTGTTTGATAAAGGTTTTGTTAGAAAGGATACGCTTAAAACACACATGTTCGTTCACAGTGATAGCAGTGACCGGCTGGTCTCTTGTCCACTCCTTAATTGTTGCAAGACGTTCAAATGTGTTTCACATCTTCAACGACATTCTAAGTCTCACTTGGAGAGGAGTTTCTTCTGTGATCGGTGTGGCAACGGTTTCAAATCTAAGGCGGTTCTTCGGACGCACATGATGGTACATACTTAAAAAACGAGCCCGGCTTTAAATGTCACTGTGGAACAGGTTTTCATATCGCATCTTAACTGAAAAAACATTCTTTGACTCATGAAGACAAGAAACCATTTGTTTGCAGAATCTGTGGACGTGGTCATAGCCAGAAAGACAAGTTGAAAAATCACATGTTTTCTCACAGTGAGTCTCGCTCGTTCAATTGTAAAGATAGCGGCAAGGTTTATAAAAACCCACTTTCTCTTAAACAACACTCGAATCTTCACGATCGGAGCACGTATGTGGTATGTCAGATTTGCGATAAGAAATTACCTCAAACTCGTCTTTATTATCACAACGAACGTACTCGCTCGAAGGAGAGAGCGTTCAAGATGTGTGTGGAAGTTCTGTATTCACGCTAGGGATGACGAAACCCGACTTTTTTACGACCCGGGTACCCGTCCACATTACCCGCGGGTTACCCGGGTAGTAAAACAAAAAAATCGTGTGGGGTGTCAAATGAACTGTGAAGAAACACGCTCATCAATTATCGTAATATCTCAGACGTAATGCTGTTCTATAAACAATGACGTGCCGATGAAGTAGTATTTCATAATCACGAAAGAGGAACAGCAGCGGGCCATTAAGATAACACTCACTGTTCGGTTGCATCTGCTTTATAACTTGTCACAGTCAAGTCAAGGTCACGACTCACGATGCGATGCGTTGGCTCGGGGCGCGGGAAGGGGGGGACTGGAGCCCGAACGAGAGTAAACAAGATAAGGAAAGATTTATCACCATGGGTGATAGCTTTTAAGTTTTGACTTCTAGCAGATTGAAAAAATAAGTGATGTTGTGGTAATTATTTACTCGGTATAATCTCTGGAAGATCGCACGAGTGGTAAGACGGGGTGGGGGGGCATACTCGGCACACTGCCACAAGTCAGCGACATGAACAAAGGACATTATAATTCAAAAGAAAAACGCCGCCAAGCCAAAAGATATGAGAAAGCGCATGTTTACATTAGCCTTCCGCCTACAATGTGACACCTCAATTCAGGAACCGGGTTTTACGGGTAAACGGGTAGTGGAAACACAGACCCGTACCCGACTTCGTCGGGCGGGTACCCGATAACCGGGTACCCGTCGTCTTCCCTAATTCACGCGCATAAAGGCTGCCCTCTCGTAATGGCCGCACCCCAGTTTTGACCATGCAAATTTTAAAAAGTACACTGCATGTTGTATTGGCCGCACTTGTTATTTTAGCCAGCAAATACTTTAGGAATGAAACAACTCATCGCGAAACAGGCAATGAACATGCAAACAAGCATGTAAATAAATTTACCATTTTATTTTTTTAAATCAATGTTATTCTAGAGTGTTTACTTTTCGTGTGCAAGGTCGCACGGCTCACACAACGTCAGACACTAAGATAGCTGGCATTGCTTGGATTGAAGTGTGCGAGTGTTTACAATAAACAGACCGAGTATCTGGTTTAGTTATCTAATCGGCCCATTCATAACGTAAACAAAACAACACAGCGAGAGTCTTGGCCCGAAGCCAGTTGATAGTGAGCTAGGCGATACGTATTTAGTTGCGTGGGAGGGGGGGGGGGGGGGCGGTTATTTTTCTCCGCGTCTGTCGGCTCTTGGATGGATGTCGAGTTTCAAGTTCCATTCGCCCATTACTCCACTTCTTTGTCGTCAAACGCATCACAGCCCGGTAGCCGACGTAACACATTCAGAAATGCTTCCGTGTTGGCTATTGCATTTTCATAGTTCACCGTCATTGTCACCCAATACAATGTCCATTTCTTCATAATCATAGCCAGCCTCTATCATGTCGTCTCAAGGTCATATTTAATCTTTTTCTCTCTCTCGTCTGCCGTCTTTGAGCACGGTCGCGGCGGCGGCGAGCACTCGCAATGATGACCGCGCTGTGCAATTCTTACATCATTGTAGGATGACATTTAGATGTTTTATTTAAATTTATTTTAAAGAACATAACATTAGGAACTTTTGAGGGAACGAGTTCCTTTTCTTTGATCAGGAACTTGTAACGTCAAAGTTACTATTTCGTGGGAACTTGGAACGAATTTAACGTTCCTTTATAAGTTCCTTTCGTCGTCGTAATTCCTTCGAATTTCAGTAGCTAATATCGTAAACTGCAGTATGAAAATATCAATGTGACATCTTGTTTTTCGAAAATGGCGCCACCCTCGTCAGATGGCCTGGGACTCACTTTAATAAATAGTAATGATAAATAAACTCATTTCACATTTATTATTGTTTAAATCAGTGATGGTATAAGGAACGTGAAAGGAACTAAGTTCCTTTTGAGGAACGAGGAACGTTTCAGTTCCTTTTTTATTGAAAAGGAACGAGGAACGTTTTAGTTCCTTTTTAGGCAGAAGTAACTTAACTTTTTAAAGTTCCTTTTTTGGGGGAACGTGCCCAAGACTGCTTGTAACTAATCAAATAAAGTGGCTAATAACTAGCAGAGGTGGTGTGATAGGCCACTAGTATCATTTGTAGAGTTGTCGCTGTTGCAATTGGCTTTAACCCGCGTCCTAACCCACAACAACACAAACTCTCAATCCCGGTCGCGGTGATTCGAAAGTCCCACGCCTGGGGGCCAATTGTCGCTGCTCAAAGGTCCTACCTTACCGTCCCACGGTGGATCATCAATAATCGCGGATAGGCCTTCTAACCTTGACTTGAACCTATTGTTTACAAACGTGCTACTCTTATCTCGGGGTTTTTGCATACGCTCATAACGGGTTTTGAAACAAGAGGTAGGTTTTACAATTAACACGAAATCTATGCGTTCTACGCACGGAACGGGAAAGTCTAGCCCTAGCAAAACAAACAACACAAACATGTACAGTGGCGGATCGATGACACAACAACATACAACTTCTGCCCTCGCGGGTCAAGAAGAGGTACCTGAACCTGACACGCTAGTGTAGACGCTCCGAATCCAGGGGCTGCACACGGCCGGTGGTTGCTCGACGTTCCTGCTTGTCCTGTACTAGTTGCTACTTAAGAATTAGATAGTTGAAACGGCTGAAGGCTTAGAATTTACTTTAAAAGGAGGATTTCAGGATGTTCATGTTAACTCAGTGAGCGAAACAATTTAAAGCAGTGGCGTTATATTGTAACGATTGTGACATACTAAATATTGACATCCGGTTTTGATAATTTAGGGTTGGATCCAACTCATGCAAAGATAAGAAAACATAATAAATAATACCCTGTTACAGAATCCTTAAGAATAGGTCTTATTATAATACGAAGATTCGTAGCCTATCGTTGTTCGTAGAGGGGGAGGGGGAGGACGTCGCCATCTTGGAAGTGCCTTGCACGGGAGCGGCCGGGGAGAGGGGTGGCCGACGGTAGATCTCTGCTACGGAAGGGCCCTGTGTCCGCGCTTGCCGTGGTATCGGGGTCACGTGATCGTGAACTGGCCGATTTACCGACCTTCCTAAGAGACTGCCTAGGCCCTCAGACGAACTCGAAGTTCTCTGGGTCTCGAACAATTTGGGGGGAGTTGCAACTTATGGGTAATTTATCTTACTTGTGTAGAGAAGCGGATGTCCAAGCGATGATGTAGAGGTGACCCGGGTAGTCCCACGTGTTGGACGTACCAAGTCAACTTACTTTGAAATGACCGGAAGGCCTTAAAATGCTCTTACTGAACTCGCATGTCACTCCGTATGGTGTAGATATAAGAATTTACCATAGTAATTGCGATGTCGTCGTTATTCGCGCATGGCTATTGAACACTCGCCATGTGGCTAGCACGTTACTCGGCTATCGCGAAGATTATTGATGTGCACTTGAAAAACATGATTATATACGCGAGATGTAGCTCGACCTCAGCAGGAGGTACAGCCTCATCTTGGGATTACTCCCCACTTTTGCGAAACTACCCATGCTTTCAAAACACTGATTAAAAGATGCACTCTACTTGCAGTCAACCGTCGTCTTCTCTGGTGATGTGCGTAGTGGACGATTCCTTCCTCGGAACACACGCACACTTGCTTCTACTACTTCCGTTGGTTTCACACTCTGCCCTGTGATTGGGTCTCACCACCCGCGCACTTTAAACTAAGGGCTGTTATTGGTCTAGGGGTTGCCTACGTATTTCCGTTTTCTAGACGAGAGTCCGACTCCACTCGCATTTTTACTGCCTAGTTGGCTAGGGTACCGTCCGCGCTTGTCATTGGCCGAGGCCACGACGAGGACCAGTGAAGCGAGAGGATGTGTCGGCTAGGCTACACATTCCTGAGCCGAAAACACCACACTTGCTGTGCCAAACTCAACTTTCCGCCCTCGCTACTGCAGGGTGGTTCGGAGATCCCGTTACCTGTACTCCCTATCCCAAAAACATCGGTGAAATTAACCAAATACATTGACTCTCAGCTGCACCTTCACAACTAGAGTGGCTACTGAATTATTACTTGTGATTTGTGACATCACGTAAATGTGCACGCAATATGCAAATTTACTTAACCAATTAACTGCCTTAACTGTTACAATTAAACCTTATCATATGCAAATATATTAAAATAAAAATGAAAAATTCTCCGGCTGAGGGCCAAAATGAGACTTGCACAGGCCGTGCGGTTACAGAGTGATACTTTCGGAGTATTTTTACAACTTACAAGCGAATGTAAAATGGATTCAGACAGAAGACACTGTGCATTTCTTTTCTTTTTTACCACTGTGGATCTTCATATGGGTCACAAGACCACGTTTATATCTGAATCTGTTTTAACAGATGTCACAAACAAGATTAATGTTCTGTCCACTCGCGAGTGAGGAGCTCCAGGCAACACATCGTGGAGTGAAGGCCTCTGAGGATGGGAGATGCGACTTTCCCGAAACGTCAGGAGAGGAGGGGTAAGTCAGTGCCCTCTTCTTTAATAAATTATTCGCGGCAAAAAGCCCCAGTAAAAAACAATATGTTTACATATGTCTGCAAAAATCTGAAATTAAATATATATATATATATATATATATATTAATAATGTATTGACAAACCCAATGTTACAATGTAACCTACATTGATGTTAATAAAACTGAACTGAACTGAACTGAACTCATCCTTTTGTCGAATATGCTGTTGATGTGGATTTTTAAATCTTTGTTTGTGTTTGGAATGGTTCTTTTAATCTATATACCATAAGATATATTATGAGTAAGGTGTGCCTGCATACTCGAACGATATAAACAAAAAGCGATAAGCTAATGGGACTAAGAAGGAAGAGAATAAACATTAAACACTGCCCAGAAACCTTACGCAGACCTCTTCACATCAGTTGGACACGTGCACTCGTTTCGATCAATCGTTCATGATGACATTGAGGAGTGGTGTAATAGGTGAAAAAAAGGAAATGTTTATTATACGTTACAGGGCAAGCGAATTCTATTCAGTAGTGTTCGTGTAGAGTTTGTACACAAAGTGTCAAAATGTCAACCGACAAAGAGTCAAATTGTTGCGACGAGAGTGACTTTATTAGTGAATTGCTTGAACGTGAGTCGGCGCAGTGTATAATAACTAAGCATATAGTAGTTTTGGGTAGATGATAGTTTTCAAAGATGTTCTCAATATTTTACGCCACGAAAAGCTTTTGAAAAAAACATCCATCAGTACAATAGAGAAACATTGATGTCTGGCGTAATAAAGTAAGCATACCTCCTCATTGTTTATGTCTACAATTACAAACAGAAACTGATCTAACAGGCAACATAGATTTGTTATTCATTCTGTATACACAAGTGTGGTCATAAGGCATAAATATACGGAGTATTCCATGAGAAACTAAAATAAAATGCTTCTTGGGATAATGATACATTGTTAATCGGTTTTCGGATAGATGTAGTACATGCATAACGCGCTAGAGTATTCGGGAGGTTCGCGGTTCGATCCTCAACACTGGCAATCCCGACATTTACATGATTACGGAACCTGCTGTTAGCTCATAGCGTTTGGAATTACTTTAATCATGTAATTTCACTTATTGTGGAAGAATAATTGAATTTTTTAAATGCTATAACCAAATCGCTTTTATTTTTTTAAAGTGCAAGTAATTCTGTATCATGTGTGTGTGTGTGTGTGTGTTTGTGTGTGTGTAAGAATCGCTATCGCGTGTATTATGTTGTTGTATAGGCAATACTTATTCAACTCCACTATTAGGCCTACCTGTCATGATTGGCAACATATAACTTTATAAGAACGTGCCAATATAATATTTATTCCATTAAATTGACGACAACAACGTATGTGTTTCAAAACATATGTTGGTTTAACTAACTGTAACGTGTTGTTAATCAGATGATCTCAGGCCTTCCGCTTTGTTTTCAGTAGAACAGACTATCTCGACAGAGAGGCCGGGACCTGTCTCGCGCGTTACTCGCCGCTAGTAGCTGTGCTGTGTTGCAACACCTCGCCAGCTTCGTACCAGTGACGTCACTGGTCCGAAGCGCGCCGATGAATTTAAAGACCCCTATTGACGTAGGTCTGGAAATATATAAATGAACTGAATTTTTATGTTTGTACTTGGTTTTAAAGAATAACTTGTTAAAGAGGTGAACGGGCCCTTTAACTGAAAGTGCCCAAGCCAACCCTGTTGGTGCCGAAGTTATCGACGAGCAAACCAGAGACTGGTATTTTAAATAGGAAACACTAACTTAATTGGTAGGATCAACGCGCGTGCAATGCCAGGATCCACAAGGCTTGTTCGGAACAACCGCTTTTTATTACATGTACCTCGTTGTTACGAAGGCTCCCAACTCTTTGATTAATGATTATAAATACCGAACCCATGAAGTGATGAATTTAAATCAGAATATAAAAATACTCTGCCTGAATCTGGATTCAATGCAATTCCTCTACATTGAAATGCAGGGACTCTAAATACTGGATCAGAAGTAGTGGTACATTCCAGTCGTTTACTTTTTACATATATGGATGATTCACAATGGTAATGTTAATGTCATTATCGAATCGATGTCGCCAACAAAGCCTGTTCCGACCTATAAGTGTAACCTTAAGTGTGGCAAGTGTAAGTCAAAATAATACAATCGCGTTAGTTTGCTGCCTTGCTGTTTTCGATGTCATGTGTTTGGCTTCCGTTATTGACTGGTAGCTCATTTCCAAAGATAAATCTCGAGTGTGACACATCAGCCCAGCCAGTGCATGGCACAACGTGAGATAATATCCGTTTATAGTTTAGGTTCGTGCCACTATTGACCAATTATTTGATATTTTTTATTATCAATTATCGAAATAATATCCATTATTATTGATTATTGATTGATAATATTGATTTTCGTGTGCATCCCTAATTTTAGATGAAACTCTATAGAGTCCACGCGTCACCAGTATGGCATTATTATAGTGACTGCTCTTTATCATGTCACATGACAATACGCTACCCTCTGTGAGTATCATGTGAAAGTCAAGGTGGTACTTCGCGGAGGTCTTAGCTCTGTGAAGTTTTTCTCTCTAGATATCAGCATGGCTTGTGTTCTGCCCAGCTATACACGCATGCACTGCAAGTTGCCTACAGTGCAATAGTGATGCATAGCGCTCCATATGTTTGGAACATATACACGTGTTGATCACGGTTTAACGCGAGGTTCTCTATTGTTTGTTGGAATGTGTTGACTGAAAGTATTTGTTTTGAGCTATTAGAGAGAGCTATTAGATTATCGATGATTCACATTTACTTTTAATGTAAATAATCAAAAGTTAACGAGTTTTCCACGAATGTACTACAATATGCTGAATGAATGATTCATGAGTCGTGACCCAAAGGAATTTAAAATGATGTATTTGACTGGGAAGAACAACTAAGTGTGAATACAACTTTTGGGAAATTTTTTTAAAAAATGTAAAATAATCTTTATTTTTATTAGCATAATTTATTAAGTGATAAACAATATTTCCTTCAATGTTTTATGTATGTAATTATGTTATTATAATATTTCACAATATAATCTGTAATCTCTTAATATTGTGCATATCATATAGGTGTTTGGTTTCAGTTGAGAGGATATTTTAGGATGTACGTTTTGGTACTTTAAGGCAAATTTCTCATTGCTCGGGCCAACTGACACCACAGTTCTTTGAAACTTTGCAGAGTTGCTATAAAAGTGGGAATTAAGGCTACAGTCAAACTACTAAAAAATATTTTCAAATAATTGTAAAAAAATAAATTGATTTTTACAAAAATGTCTTCTTCTTTCCATGTGCCCTCAATAGACAATTGACATCCAGTAGAGATATGACTCCTGTTCCCTCCAATCCATGCCATTTGGCATTTTGTCCGGTTCAACCTTGATAAATGTAAGATAAAGAAGTTTCCTGTCTTGTTTGCCATCTCCACACATCCGACAGGCACTGGATTCAAAAACTCCAAATCTATGGAGGTGCTTTCCAAGCAAGTCATGTCGTGTCTGAAGCCGGAATTGAGCTGTTTCTATTATTTTACTGTATAATTGGGATTTGATTATGAATTTGAAATCAATGTGAAACCAATAACTTCGACATCACATCGAAAAAAAATTCGACATCAAAATTCTTTTTGACATAAAAAAAAATGTAAAAATAGGTTATGTTATTATGCAAAAAGTAAAGTATATGGTTTTTACATGGTTCTGACATCGATGTCAAGTGCCAACCCTTTTTACTGTATCACTAACGTTCACCAGTCGGTGTCGTTCTAGTGTTACATTTTCACAGTTTATTCTGCCCCTTCTCTTGTCATTCCTTACGGACCACTGTGCATGTCGATGCATGCAGGTGAGATTTTAGAGATGTTTTCGACAGTTTTGTGCTTCCTTGATTGGCTAGGTAGTCTGTCCTCTCATTACCATATGTGCAAAAAAAAAAAAATTTGTACAATTTCTGTGAATTGTTACTAGTTGCTTAACCAACAACAACTCATCGATGTAGAGAGAAGAATATTTACCGGGGAGCCTCTTGGCTGTTACCTCGACTATCCTGAGCGCGTGGAGTTCAAAAGTTCCAAATATAGGGAAGAAACATGTGATTGTTCTAGAGCAGGGGCAGGCTTACCACTACGATGTAAGTAAGTAAGTTTTATTTCCAGACACATAGCATTTTACATTATAATTTAACACTTTGTGATGACCTCTAAGTTATATTGTCTGGGATAAGTATTTATTTACTTACTCCTAAACAATAAACTTTTTATTGAGGTGTTTGGAAAGGTGCAATTGCTGTATCAAGCAGTATACATTGGGAGATACTCCTCACAATTTCTATCCTAAAAATAGTTATTTAATAATTAATGCCTTAGTCTTATTTTGTTCATATCATAACAATTTTACTGTATGCCTAATGTTGGCTATTTATAGAATTTGAGTGCCTCATATATAAGATAATACGAATGAAACGAGAGAATAATTATTTGTCTAGTTTTTCTTATGGGCCGAGATTGGTTTTAATTTAAGGCAGTACATAAAGCGGTAAAATAAGGCATATGACAAAAATAAGACATAAGAGACAAATAATACAAACAAATATTAATATAACTCACTTAAATGAATCTAGATAAATAAGACAAAATTTAAGACACAAGACAAAGAAATGGGCCTATCATAAAATATAATATCTTAGCCTATTTGTGGAATATAAACATAATAATCATAATACACTATTATTATACACCTCATATTAAGAATTGTAGTACAAAGATAACAAGTGTTATTGTAGTTTGTCCTTCAAAAATTCCTCAACAGAGTAATATGCTTTGTTACATAGGAGTTGTTTTAGTTTGTATTTAAAATTGCTCATACTAGAAATGGCTTTTAGACCCTTTTCGGCAGCTTGTTAAAATAATTTAGAACTAATATAATTGGACTGCCACTTGTAGTAACCCAGTAGAGTGCGGGGGGGCCCCCCCCACTCTACTGAAGTCCCCTGTCTTTCTTCTATCCCACCCCCTTGAAATGTTGGTAAGACAACTACTAAACAAAATAGCAAACACAACATTGAGTGATGAGTAGTGTGCCCCAACAGTTCCCTCACGTTCATTCAATGCGCCTTCACGGATGGCTTATTTACATGTAGCTAGTAATCAATATGCATTTATTTAGATGGTGCTATTGTTTATTTAAATAAATACATTTGTATTTTGATTCTAGAGTAGGACGGAGTAACAACCTGCACGGGGCAAGAGTCCAATTTGTGAATAACATTTAACGTGTGTTGAAATTGGTTAACCTGACTAGTATTATAACAGCATGGGCGTCCGCAGGGGGCAGTTACCCCTTAGCATAGTCTGAACGCACATTTCCTCCACACTTTTACTAGATTATGCCACCGATCAAACTTTTTTCTTTACAAATAAAAACTGCAACCAATCTTCTGCTTTCTTTAATACGTGCATCAAAATAAAGGAAACTCAAATTTGCATCTAACCAACTATATATTTTAGAGAAATTGTTCATTTCTCCCTGCTATTCTTCTTTGTTGCTATCCAGTACTAAACGGCTTCTTACTCTGACCTGCTCATGCCACTGGCAGGGAGTCGATGTGACACTGGAGTGCGGCGCACCTGTAATGGTGGGTACAGAAACACTCCAGGTACAACAGATGTCCGTACCTTGGATATTGGACATTACATTAATTGAGCAAATACCGGTACCCTCAATTTAGAAGAAATATTCAGTTATAAAAACTGATTAACAAAGGAGGACAATACATTTTATGATTACAATGATACTGACAGTGACAATACTGTCTGATATTAATTATAAAAATAATAGTTGTGATACTGTATTAGTAACAAAGTTAAATAATAATTAGTATTTGGTACAGAAAAACAGAATAGAAAATCCTAATCAAGTGTGTAGTGTTTTTAGACTTGTTGGAAGATTGTTAAATATTTATCAACCCTTATATTCAGAGTTAATTTGCTTGTAATATATTTAGTGTGTGTATAATACTGTTGGCTTGTCTCGACTAAGAGCAGTGGTCAAATTAAGGGGAGAGGGATGCCATCTACCCCCAAAAGATATTATTTGGCAACCATCCGAATAGATAAATGGCTATAATTTGCCACGGTGTGACGCTTTTGTAAATCAGATACTTAAGCGCATTATATTTCATTCAGCTCTAAAATTCATAGATTTATGCCAAATCATATAACCTGAAAATCATAAAAGTTCTTGGGGGTAAGCTCCTGCACTCCCTCTTTTGTTTACATTCAAATATTTATTTCTTTAAATGAATGAACTAAGTGATCTCCAACCCCGAACCCTCTACGGCAGTCTGTCTTTCAGATGGTCTGACCTAAAACCCATAATATTACAAATACGTCACAATAGTTAGTCAATATTATCAATTTTTTACTTACCTATTTATATGTTCAGTTTTATCCAATTCAGTAATAATACTTATTTAAAAAAAGGCAAATCCTGAAACGGTCATATTTATGTTCTCTATTAATATATAATCACTATATCATAGTATGTACATTAGTTGTCATAGTTAAGCGTTCATAAATAGCTCGTCTCCCCCCCACCCACCATTTATCGGTCAAATCAAGTTTTAAAAGGAAATGGGATGAAGTCTATACTAAAAAAAAAAAAATTAGGCCACCCCCCACCCCCCTCTCACAAAAGATTTTCATATTCGACCACTGGTTATGAGAATTGTTTGTATGACTATGAATGTTATTGTTGTTGCTAATTTCTTGGTTTCTTGTTTGGAGGGAGATGAACTATGTCAGCAGGGTCAACTATGGCTAGGGTGATAACACAGGGAAACTTGTAGGACTGAATGGTGGGAAAGTATACCTTCCTATACAGGATGGTGGTTGAATGGAACGCTCGTTCAAAAGGGGTAGTTTGGGGGAAAATATATAAAAGACTTCAAAAATAAATTGGAACTGGGCTAGTCTGGAGGAGGGCAATGAGTAAAGTGAAGGAAGAGACAAATCCTCATCCTATTGGGAGAATGAGCTGAAGGGCCCAACCAGGGTCCAACAAACTGAGGTGGGGCAGAGGGAAAGAAGAATAATCTACCACCAACCAGTCAATGGTTAACTGCGGGGAAGATCTAAAAGAACAAACAGAGCAGATCGAACCTATCACCACAGATAACAGATACACTACGTAGTGTACTCTATTATCTGTGCTATCCACTCTTCATAACCTCGTAATTCCCGCGCCTTCGTAGTAGTGGGGGGGTGGGACAGATACGCCAAGCGCACTCGCTAAGGCGGTGAGTCGAATTGCTTTATGCACGCAAACAACCTGCTGGAAATTCTCGTCCACACTCATCTGCACATTCTGACGGTTTCTCCCGAAACCAAAACTGACCGAGGTTGGCGACTTTGATATGAAACGCGTCGCAACGCAAAGAAGGCGGTGTAGAAATACGTTTGACAGGACCTCTTAACTATGGACAGGACGTAAACATTTTAGACAACATAAAGCCCGTTAAATCGTATTCTTGTGTTATGGAATGTTAGTTTTGTTAAAAAAAACACAAGTCAGATAACTTACAGAATAGTCTCCAACATCAATTATAAAAATAATAGGCCTAGGCCTAGCCCTAAACCAAAGCAAGAGGAACCGCAGAAAAAGTAGGGTTAGGGCTGATAATTAATTTGCTAGGCCTAGGCCTAGGCCCTATCGTTCTTTAAAAACCTTAAATGATTGTACAATTTATACATTTAATTGATATTTAATTCACAAAGCCATAGCCTAGGTAGAGAACTCTTCACAGATACTTAATAATAAATAGGGCCTCATACAAGTAAGCACAGTGCAATACCTATAGGCCTAGGCTACTACTGCATGAGAGTGCCAGTCACACATAAGGTCTAGACCTAGGCTATGGCCTAGGGCTAGGCCTAGTAACAATAACACAAGAGTAACAATTTAATGGCTCTCCAGAAAGTAGCACACACACCGAGTTTGTAATTTTATTCCTAAGTCTCACATGCACATCCTTGCTTGCTACTGAAGTTGGCCTAAGCCTAGCTAGGTCTAGGCCTATACTCCTGAACAGTATAAACGTACTACGGTAGGGCCTAGGCTAGCCTAGGCGGAGGCCCCTAGGCTACTTTTGATCAAAATAATCTCGAATCCATTACATACACTTTTTACCTTCTAGTATTTGCCACGTATTGAATCAGGCAGCTTTATTAACACGTAGTCCCGGCCCTATAGGCTAACCCACGGATCACGGTCACATATTTTAATGCTGGTGTCGGCCCTACTGTAGCCTACAACCATGTAGAAGTCTGCATGAGTTCTAAGATGATGGTCGTGTTCATCTGAACTTATGATCATTAGGTGCTGATTTTCCTACAATAAGTAGGGCCTATTAACAAAATACCTAGCCCTATGTTAATTTGTTACCCGGGTAGTAAGCTAGTACCGGTATATGTTAATTATAACGATAAATCGCTACCGATACTTGGGAATTGGGATTGAGGAGTAAGTAGGCTTAAAAGATGGAAATAGTATTTCTGTTAAAATCATGAAAGTTTTCTGACAATTTTTTGTTATTTGGCCAGTCAAGCTCAAGAATGACTGACACAATTGCATGTGACCCTGTGCAGAGGTACCTAACCTTACTAGCCTAGGTAGGCCTACATGTTCTGGATGTGGAGCAATACACAATATATTTGCTAAGTGCTAGAGAATTCTGATGTGTCCTCGATGTATTTAGTCTGTTATAGGTCATGTGGCCATTACGAGATTATTTTCCAGTTGATGCAAATAGGTAGGCCTACCTCTGGGCTTGAACCTGCCAGGTAATTTTCCTTGTGGTGTCTAATTTCTACATGATATAGAAAAACAAAAACAAAGTTAGCTTGGTTGCTTTGGTTTACTGTCCTCCACTGAAAATCAGTTGTGTGACTGAGTGGGTAGAATCTAAAAATACGGATTTATTTATTTATTTATTTATTTGTTATCAGTGTTGGGTAAGATACTTTTTTTAAGTATCTAGGTGTAGGTAAAGATACTTTGGTTGAAATGTATCTAGATACAGGGAAAGATACATTTTTAAAAATGTATCTAGGTAAAGATACAAGATACTTATAAAAAGTATCTGTAGATACAAGGTACTTTTTAAAACGGAACTATGGGTTCATAGGATCCAGGAATAGGATGACCGGAGGTCATTAGTGAAAATATGTTAAAAAATTTAACTATTGAAACATAACACTGTACTGCCATTATTCCTTGTATTCTACAAGGTTTCCGTTTAAGTTTGTTTGTGAATGTGATTTTAATCCTTACCTACCTACTTTACTTATAATTTGTGGTTTAATGTTTTCCATATTTTATATGTACGATCCAAAACGATGGTACCTATATAAACGGTAGGTACTCAAGAAATTGATGAAATTTAAGATTTATGCATTTATAAAGATTTATTTAGAATGTTATTACCGCCTCTGGGTCAGGAAGAGAATTTGGCTTAGAGATCGTGAAAGGCGAGAAAAGAGAAAAAATCCATCTCGGAAACATCAGCTAGTATGTAGGGAAGTATTTTACTACCCAAAACTAGAGACGAGCTCTTGCTAGCAGCATGAAAAACTTCCCCCATATTCTCTAGGCTATAGTGGAGCATTATGATCTAACGGTTGTGACCAAATGAACCAAATCTAGAATTTTATTAACAATGTGCATATTAAAATTTAATTAATTTGACAGAAAGTATCTTGTATCTTTGTACCTGAACTTGCTGCTGATACACAAAAAATAGTATCTAGATACAGGTACAGGTACAATTTTTTTTTGTATCTAGGTATAGGTAAAGGTACACACAATGTACCTAGATACATGATTTTATCTAGGTACTCCCCAACACTGTTTGTTAAAGGCCTAACCAATAAGGTGGTGCAGGAAGGCAATTTTTAAACTGATTTATTTTTGTTACAAACATAATATTGTTAGCCAACACCTCCCCTTGTCAGATTTATGGTTAAACGCATAAGTTTGGGGCTATGAATTAATTATTAATTAAACATTACAATAGTTAATTAATGATATAAAGTGACCAATATAGTTGTGCAGGAAGGAAATTTTGTAGTTTGACTCGCTTTTTATATAAACATAAGATTATTGGCTACAACTTGCAGTAATCATATTTACGGTTCAAGGCATGGTTTGGGCGTAATGAATGAATTAAAAATTACAGTTGTTAATTAATTGTATAAAGTAAGCAATAAACTCATGCAGGAAGGAAATTTTGGAGTTTGACTCACTTTTTATATAAACATAAGATTATTGGCTACAATCTCCAGTAAACATATTTATGGTTCAAGGCTTGGTTTGGGCGTAATGAATTAATTAAAAACTACAATTTTGTTAATTAATTGTAGGCCTATAGGCCTAAAGTGACCAAAAAATCGTGCAGGAAGGAAATTTTGGAGTTTGACTCACTTTTTATATACCGGTAGACTAAACATAAGATTATTGGCTACAACTTCCAGTAATCATATTTATGGTTCAAGGCTTGGTTTGGGCATAACGAATTAATTAAAAATTGCAATTGCTAATTCACGATATAAAGTACCCAACTAAGTACGTAGTGCAGGAAGGCAATTTTGATACTAGTATAATTTTTATCAACATAAGATTGTTGGCCAAAACATCCAGTCATCATATTTATGGTTCAACAAGGCATGGTTTGGGCATTATGAATGAATTAAATATTACAATAGTTAATTTATGATATAAAGTAACTAATTAAGTAGTGAGGATGTAAATATTGAAATTCAAATAACTATGATATTAAACAGTTAACACCTGCAACCTCCGGGTGTCAGTTTCATGCTGCAAGGCATGGTTTAGGCATGATTAATTAATTAAAACTAGGCCGCTTTGCGAACGCTTTTTCCAGTCGCGTTGATGGAGAAGCTTTTTAAAAAAAAATCTCCAATGATAACGATTTTAAATGGGTTCTCATTACTGTTTCAAAAATTACTTGATATCACTTGTTCATTATACACCTGTAAAAGGCTCATATTAAAACCTTTATTTTTTATTAATTTTGACCAATTTTTTCAACTTTTTCTTTCAATAGGCACTACATTACCATAATATTTATGTCAATATAAAATATAAACGTTGTATCCCCACCCATTCGATCAGAATCTGCCCATATATCACAAAATATTGTATTAAAAAATGGTGAAAAAATCGTAAAAATACGATTTCTATAAAAAATATTTCTTCAAATGTCTCTAAAATCATAAAATCATAGCATACATAACTTCAGTGATTTTAAACGTTTCCATAAAGTTTCATCAAGATCGGATTAGCCGTTTGCCAAAGATCACGAAAATATCTCATTAAAAATAGGAAAAAAATCATGAAAGTACAATAATCATAAGAAATATTTGATCGATTGTAACCAAAAAGGTGGCAAGTCAAGTTCAGAGATTTCTGATGTCCCCTCCAATTTTCATTAAGAATGCATGTGCCGTTTGCCCGGTAAAAAGCGAACAAACAGACAAAAAACTAACAAAAAACAAAACACCCGAGCTATTTTTCTTGGGGTAAGGTAAGTGAAAAAACAAACAAAAAAATAAGTGTGAAATTGAAGTCTTTGCTTCGCTCGACAATAACAATTATTGGTAATTGATATAAAGTGACCAATTAAGTAGTGCATAAAGTAAATTTTGAAATTCAAATAACTATGATTCTAAACAGTGTTCTAACACCTACAACCCCCTGATGTCGGTTTCATGCTGCAAGGCATGGTTAAGGCATGATGAAAAAATTAAAATTACAATTGGAAATTTATTGATATAAAGTGACTAATTAAGTACCTAGTGCATGAAGTAAATTTTCAACTTGAAATAATTTTTCTTATAATCTTTCGATTATTGGCCATAACCTCTCGTCGTCAGATTTATGCTTCAACGCATGGTTTAGTCTACATGAATTAATTAAAAATCACAATGGGCAATTAAATTGATATCAAGTGGCCGTAAAAGTAGTGCAGGAAGGCAATTTTCAACTTGAAATAATTATTCTTATACTCTTACGATTATTGGCTAAGACCACTTGTCGTCAGATTTATGCTTCAACGAACGGTTTAGTCTACATGAATTAATTAAAAATCACAATGGGCAATTAAATTGATATAAAGTGGCCGAAAAAGAAGTGCAGGAAGGCAATTTTGAACTTAAAATCATTTTTCTTATAATCTAACGATTATTGACTAAGACCTCTCGTCGTCAGATTTATGCTTCAATGCATGGTTTAGGCTACATGAATTAATTAAAAATCACAATGGGTGATTAAATTGATAAAGTGGGCCCAAAAAAGTTTGTGCAGAAGCATTTTCAATTAAAATATTTTTCTTATAATCTTCGTTTTGGCTAGGGCCTTTCGTTGTCAATTTTTGCTTCATCATGGTTTTTAGGTCATGAGTAATTAATGTTACAATTGGTAATTATATTGATATAAATAAACCCAAATTAAATAGAGGAAGTAAATTTTAAAATTCAAATAACTAAGATTCTAAACAGTTTCCTAACACCTTCAACCTCCGGGTGTCAGTTTCGTGCTGCAAGCATGGTTTAGGCATGATGAATTAATTAATAATTATTAATTACCATTGTTATTATTTGATATAAAATGGTTTATTAAGTAGTGCAGGAAGCTAAATTTGAAATGCAAATAATTTCTTTTCTAAACAGTTTTCTATCAGCTAAAACCTCCTGTCGTTTGTTTTGTGCTCCAACGCATGGTTTAGGCGTGACAAATTAATTATAATTACAATTGTTAATTATTTGATATAAAGTGGCTTATAAAGCAGTGCAGGAAGTTTATTTCGAAGTTCAAATCATTGTTTTTCTAAACAGTTTTCTAATAGCTAATACCTCCTGTCGTCAGTTTCGTGCTCGAACGCATGGTTTAGGCGTGACGAATTTATTAATATCTAGGAAGCTTCGCAAACGCCTTTTCAGGCGCGTTGTTGAATGAGCGTAATTTTTTTTAAACGAAAAAAAGCGTAAAATTGCGATTTTCATGAGAATTTTTTTTTCTATTCCGATGAAATTTCACGCCCAAAATTTAATCTAAAATTAAGGTTCTATAGAAAATCGTAACAATCTGATAAAGCATGTAGGCCTAGGTGTTATAATTCGAAGAAATGTTTTTTTTAAATGCAATTTTTATGAAATATTATTTTTTGATTGCACTCAAATTTCACACGAATATATATATATATTCATAAAATCAAGGTTCTATGAAAATTCATTACAATTGGATAAAGCATGTAGGTGTTATAATTCGAAGAAATTTTAAAAAAAAAAAGGAAAAATTGTAAAATGCGATTTTCATGAGAAATAATTTTTCAATTGCGCTTAAATTTCACACGATTATATAAATTAGAATTAAGGTCTTGTGAAAAAATCATTACAATCGAATAAAGCATGTAGGTGTTATAAGTTGAAGAAAGTTTTAAAAAATCAAATAAATCGTAAAATTACGATTTTCTACAGAATTAATTTTTCGATTGCGCCTAAATTTCACATTCATATATAAATTCATAAAATTATGGTTCTGTGAAAAAATCATTACAATCGGATAATGCATGTAGGTGCTATTTAAGTCAGTCATTTTTTAAAAATTACGATTTCCATGAGAAATAATTTTTTGATTGCGCTCAAAAACTTGGCAGTTCTATGTTCCGAGATTTCGAAGGTCTCCAGAAAATTTCATCGCAATTGGAGTTTCGGTTTAGCCGAAATCGTGTTAATATGAGTTTTTAGGTTTATAATAACATTAATTAACAAGTAACAATAAAAACTTGACAACAATCACCTACAATGCAAAGGAAAAGTGGTCCTACGCAAACTAAAAACTTACAAAAAAACTAAGCTCAATTACACAATTACAATTTCATTTCAAACAACGAATAAAATCGAATGCTGAAGGCGTAGATCTAATCCCCATAAAACTGATTCAATACATGATCAATCTGTCTCCAATTTTAATCGAACCTATTACTTACCTCTTTTAACCTTCTCACTAACACATACTCATAACCCTGACATCTGGAAAAAGGCACTTGTTCGTCCTCTACCAAAGAAAACCCATCCAGCACTGTCGTGCCTACCGTCCAATTCAGTATCCTAAAACCATTCTCTCTAAGGCGCTTGAGTATATTGTTCACACTCAAATAACTGATTTTCTAACAGAGAACAATATACTAGACCAGTACCAATCAGGATTCCGTTTCAGTCATAGTACGTGCACAGCGCTTATCAAAGTAACTGACGATATACGAACAAAAATGGACAGTCGACAACTTACACTTCTGACTTTACTTGACTTTAGCAAAGCATTTGACTCAGTTGACTTTGACATACTAATGACTAAACTTGAATCTATAAACTTTTCCCGCCAAACCCTTCAGTGGATGCATTCTTACCTCAGTGGAAGACAGCAATGTATAGTATCGGGTGATAATAAATCTGAATGGCATTGTACTAGGGCCATTATTATTCTCACTCTTTATTAATGACATATCGAAATCGCTCAAATATTGTTATCACCATCTTTATGTCGACGACCTTCAAATTTATCTTCATTCCTCCCCTCTCGCAATTAACCAAGCAATTCAAATGATGAACGAGGATTTGCAATCTTTATATGCCTGGGCGACCAAAAACTGTTTGACTATAAATCCCATAAAATCCCAATCTATGATTCTAGGTTATCACAAACTGCTAGTAAAAATAGACCGCACAAAAATCAACCCCGTTACCTTAAACGGCACGACTATACCTTTTCAGCGTCATTTTAGAAACTTGGGACTCTTTATGACAGATGACATGACCTGGACGGAACATATCAAACACGTGTGTCAGAAAACCTACGCATCTTTACACTCTTTAAACCGTTTAAAAAACTTCCTCCCAACAAAATTAAAAACAATGCTCGTACAAAGCCTCGTCATGCCTCATTTTGATTATTGCGACGTTGTGTACAATGACCTAACTGAGGACCTCTCTATTCGTCTTCAGAGAGCTCAAAATGCCTGTGTTCGTTTCATCTTTGGTATAAAAAAATATGATCATATTACCCCTGGATTCAAAAATCTTGCGTGGATTCGTCTAAATGACCGTAGAAATCTACACTCGATTTGCCTTGTTCATCGTCTGCTCTCAACATCAACACCTTCGTACCTAGCATCTAATTTTCAATACCTTTTCTCAAACCATACCTTCAACACTAGATCTAGATCAGGTACTCAGTTAACATTTCCAACCCATAGAACCAATCTTCTTGACCACTCTTTTACAATAAACGCTTTTCGAGTCTGGAATACTCTCCCAACCAGCATCAGGGATGTTTACGGAATTAGTTACGACTCTTTCAAGAGTAAAGTACATCAACATTACTTGAGTAATTATAATTAATAAACAGCTATAAGTATCAGCCGCTACAGCCTTTGGTAGATTAATGATTGAGTAATGCATACCACAACCTGCTCCTGCTCACCTGTATTTCTGCACACAATGTCTAAACCTATATTAATTGTGTACTATTGTGTGAATGGATGAATGAATGTGTCTTAAACTATTGAAGATTTACATAAATAGATTTAAAATCCATGATTTGCATAACATTACCATATACCTAGAAAATTTCAACTTTGCAATAATGTAACTCATAATGTATTTAATGTATTATTTCAATATTTTATATAATCCTCTAATGTCGTGATGTGTTGTTGTAAGGAAGTGGTTGGATGGAAGAGAAGGCTTAACAGGCCTTAATCCCGCCATCAATAAAGACGACAATCAATCAATCAATTAAGAATGGTTCAATTGCCAACTTCAACGACAGCAAAAACGCGCGTGCTCTGCAAGACAGTAGCTGGACAACTATCTCTCAAAACCTCCCTTGGCAATGGCAAACACTTTCTATTTTCTACCCCAATAGTCATAAAATCATAAAACTCCTTTAATAAATGGCCAGACATCTGTTTTCTAACCTCATAACTAAAGTACAATATTTTGCAGACTAACCTGAACAAATATTTACGAACTAACTTACCGCAGCATAATATATGTTAAAGTGTACCCTAATGCTTACCAATTTTGGGCAACCGTACCGCCCGAAGTTACCTTAAGATTTTTTTAGCATAGCCTTTAGATGAAAGAGCGGAAAATTTCTGATTTTCCCACCAAAGGAAAAATTAGTATCACATTCTGCACTATTCTACCACTATTCCTAGCTATATGCCCTCACTACAAGTCACTATAAGCTGCAGGTGCCGTTTACATGCACAACACTACGTCATAATGATGGATCAAAGTCTCTGTCATAAGTTTAAAAAATCTGGAATTTGTTTCCAGGATTTTCTTCATTTCTGCAGCTGCAGGCAAACTAAAAGCTGCCCAATAGACCAATGGCATTTAATAAATATAAGCTTATAAGATACCGTAACAAGAATCACACTAGATCTTGTCCAAATAATAGATGAAAATAGAGTTTCAGGAAGTAGATAATGTACAGGCTGAATGATAATATTCGTGTTAGCTGTGCATTTCAAAATCGTATTTTAAGTGCGGCAACGAAATCCGTCGCGATTGGTTCATCGGGTGACGTAGTGCGTTTGGATTGGTCGACCGAGCGACGGAAACCTTTGCTATTGGAGCACCAAGTAGACTTAAGGAAAGATTGATTGTTGGCCTACTTTGAGAGTAGGCACGATCCTCTAATTGACAGAGACTACTCATATTGAAACTAGCTTTCTTTTTTGTGCCCTCGCAAGGTCCCAAGTCCACGCGTTCTCGAGATATTAGATCGTGGAAAACTCTCACTTCGAACTTGAAATCAAAGATTTGTAGCAATCTAACATTATACAAACCTACTCCGATCTTTTTCACAATACGAGTGTTTTCTGTGTCAGCGCTTTCGGTTAGAAAAATTCAATCGGTGCTACCATAAAGCAGTTCTGCAAAGAACTAGGAAGCTTCGCAAACGCTTTTTCAGGCGCGTTGTTGGATGAGCGTATGTTTTTTGAACGAAAAAAGCGTAAAATTGCGATTTTTCCGAGGAATAATTTTTCGATAGCGCTAAAATTTCACACGAATATATAAATTCATAAAATTAAGGTTCTGTGAAAAAATCATTACAATCGGATAAAGCATGTAGATGTTTTTAAGTCGAAGAAATTTTAAAAAAATCGTAAAAAATCGTAAAATTGCGATGGCTTTGGTTAGGTCACCGCCTGCTTGATGTATTTTTTTTTAAAGTTAAATTAAGATACACGTTAAAAGGCGTTAGAAGGCCTCCAGAAAATTTCATCGCATTTGGAGTATCGGTTTAGCCGGAATCGTGTTAGCAAACACACAAAAATACAGAAAAAAAAGAAAAAAAAACATTCCGGATTTTTTCTGCAGTGTAGTGAAATGGAATCTACGCTTCGCTCATCCAAATGGAACACACTATAAAATACCAATCTAAAATATACCAAATTATAAAATCAACAAAAACACCAAATCTACCAAACGTACACAATTACAAAACACATCTACCAGCGAGGCAAGTCCACGTAGTTGGATGAGCGTAGCGAGCGAGCGAAGCGAAGATTCCATTTCACTACACTAGAGAAAAAAATCCGGAATGATTCTTTTCTTTTTTTTGTATTTTTGTCTGTTTGTTAACACGATTCCGGCTAAACCGATACTCCAATTGATATGAAATTTTCTGGAGACCTTCGAAATCTCTGAATTTTGAACTGCCCCGTTTTGACGCAACCGAAAATTATTTTCATAAAAATCGAAATTTAACGATTTTTTCGATTTTAAAAATTTCTTCGATTATACCCTACATGTTTTTCCCGATTTAATGATTTTTTCCAAAAACCATAATTTTATGAATTAAGATATTCGTGGGAAAATTTGGGGGGTATCGAAAAATTTTTTCTCACGAAAATCCAAATTTATGGTTTTTCTTTTTAAAACAATTCTTCGACTTAACACCTACAGCTTTACCCTTTCAAAAAATTTTTTCCGAACCTAATTTTATAAAATTAATGTTTCGTGTAAAATTTGAGCGCAATCAAAATTTTTTCTTTTAAAATCACAATTTTAGGTTTTTTTTTTATTTAAAATTACTATTAATTAAAAAAAAATAAAAATTATAGTTTATCTTTTATTTAATTATAATTAATTTTTAAAAAAATCTTCAACTTAGTAATGATTTTTTCACAGAAAAACAGAAAATCCACATAACACATGGCAGCTCAATGCACCAATTACGCTCATCCCGTTTTCCTAGTGTATTAGATATTGTATTATTTTTTGGTTTGTTGGTCTCGTAGTCGTGGGAGTATTGGTTTATTTCCAATCAAAGTTCAGATCCCGGTTTGGAAGCCGAATAGTTATCCCCTATGTTATTGGGGTTTGAAATGGTTTCTTTCTTTGGAGCCGTCCTAAAAAAACTGTTGCTTTTAACACTGTGTAGTCGAGCTAGCGCCATTGTCTACTCAAGCACCCTCTTCTAGACCCACCCCCTGGTGTCTCATTATTTATGTTTCCGTCTTCAGAGTGCAGGACTTGAGTGTTTTATTGACAATAATTGACATACATCCACCCTAGATGATCCAGTGAAGAGCACGGCATGGATATTCAAACACAAATCCATGGGTAACCATCTTAAAATCAACAAAATAATATTATATTATACTAGGCCGCTTCGGAACGTTTTTTTTAGTGCGTTGATGGGTGAATTTTTTGTAATTTTTAGTTTGCGTAGAACCCCTTTCCTTTTCAAATGCTTTTTTGGGAAAGCTTGTAGGTGATTGTTGTCAAGTTCTTTTTACTTGTTTTAAATTTTTATTATAAACCTAAAAAAAAAAAAATCATATTTTAAACCCTTTTTTCTATAGATTTGACTAACTTTTTCAATTTTTTTTCAAAAAGAATACATCACCTTCCCTTAATGTCCCTGTCAATAAAGACCCCCCTTGGCCCCCCCCGTTTGGTCAGAATCGGCCCAAAGTCGAAAAAAATCGCCTAAAAAACGAAAAAAAAATCTTTAAAAGTACGATATTTTGAGAAAAATTTTTCGATTGTATTGTACCCAAAAAAAGTGGAGGTCAAATTCGAGATTCGAAGGTCCCCCCCAATTTTTATCAGGAAAGCTATGCCTTTTCCCGGAAACGTGGAACAAACGGACAGAAAAACGGAAAAAAAACACAAACAAACAAAAAAAACATTGGAGCTAAATTTTTTGAGGGGTCAGTGAAATGGAAATCTTCGCTTCGCTCATCCAATAAAAATCGTAAATGAGTTTTCATCGTTATATTTTTTATTATAGGCGATTACAATAAAACAACAAATGAACACCGATTGGTACCAATAAAGATTCAATCTACCCCGCAAAATTGATATTTATAAGCTCATTATGCACCATAGTATTTCTAATAGGCCGCTTCGCGAACGCTTTTTTTGTCGCGTTGACGGATGAGCTTTTTTGTAAGTCTTTAGTATGCGTGGGATCTCTTTACTTTTTTAAGTCCCATTGCTTAATCATTTTTGTTAAATTAGGTTTTTTTATACAGTGTTAATTCCATGGTATACAATTTAAATAGAATGAAAAATATTGGTGGCCGGAATTTGGTTTTTGTACGCATTGTGGGTGATGTTTCAATTTTCAATACTTACTTGTTAGGGCCTAATTTATTATACACCTAAAAAGACTGTAAGTTTCACTCCCTGTGGTAATTTCCCCGGACACAGGAGGTCTAATAAACAATGAAATAAAAGGGTCTAGCCAAAATTGCCGAAGAAAAAAAATTTCTTAATTAATAAAAAAAAAATTTTAATTAATTAATTATTAATATAATTAAATTTAAATTTAAATTTTTAAATTTAAAAAAATTCCTAAAAAAACAAACTTATAGTAAGGGGTTTTCAAAAAGGGATCAAGTCTATAAATTATAAAACTTGAGAATGATTTCCTCAGACTGGATATATTGTAAATAAAAAAAAAAAGACAATTAAAAAAGCAATACCTGCCAAGGATCCTTTCTTTTATAAATGCTAAATTCCCATTGGCTAGTCCACCTCCCTATCCATACATCTTTTTAAACCCATCCAAAATTTTATAATTATTTTTTTTTAATTTTTAAAAAAATGATGTGAATTTAAAGTACTGGTTATTAAAAAGTTTGGTACTCACTATTTATTTCCCCAAAAAAATGCGATGCGTAATCCCGACCGGACCGTAGTAACCAGCAGGCCCACATGGGAAACTGAAGTCGAGTGGTGCGGCGGCCCATCAGCTGATGCGCAGAAGCAGACACTCCTCACAGTTTTTGGGTCGCACGGAAACGCACGGTGATGCGTAACCAATTTAAGAGCGGAAAAGCCAGCCAGTTTGTATAAGAAATTAAGAATTGATTGCCAAACGGGGATATGAGGCACTTTATTGTAATGTTTGGATATGGATGCGCAGAAGAACACAAAATGTTTTGAACAATTTAAAATTCAAATTTGTGACATAGGACGTACTGAAAGTTCGGATATGGATGCGCAGAATAACAAAAAATCGTCGAATCAAATTTTATTTAAATTTGTGAATGGCACGTCAGTAACGTTTGGGTTGAGATGCGCAGAAGAAACAAAATGTCGAATCAATTAATATTCAAATTGTGACATAGGCACCACGTACCGTTGGATATGGATGCGCAAATAACAAATAAAAAACCCAACACACAAAGTAATTACACATAAATATTTTTACATACCACTTGATTTTTTGTATCCGAAGAATTAACCCTTCAATAGCCTTTTAATTTTAACTTTAAAAAACTGCGGATTTCACTCACACAGGCTTCTAATGGGCCTATTTTCGGACTCACTCGACGGGGCAAGAGGCCGTATTCTCCCACCGTAACCAATGTCCGGTCCACGCTGTTCAGGAGTTTTATATTCTCAAAAGTACGGACAGCCTAGCTCCTCCCTAACAAGTGTAAAGGCACACCACTGTAGATTTTTCCTTCAAAACACCCCCTCCGATACCCTTTATCTATCGTTTTGCACGAGGTTTGAATTGCCAACTGAGCTGGTCTTCCCTCCGGTCACGGGCGAAGTCCAGGAAGGGTTTCGAAGTTCGTCGTTAAAAAATATGAGTGCATTTAAAACATGTGATGTCAATGCTAGAGAAACCCTCTATGAAAAAAACCTCCACGTAGGAACTTAAACTTAATTATCTTTAATACCAAAACCCATTCGTTTTAAATAAGCGGCAACATCTTTAATTAATAGGTTTTGATAATTGTACTTTAAAATTTTGAATTTAAGCTATAATAGCTTAAAGTTTATTTCTAATTTTTCACTTTTAGTTTAAATTTAAAAGGGGAAAATTTGATAAATGATGATTGGTTTTTTATAGTGATTACATGCGATTCTTTTTATTTAAAATACACTTGATAGCTGAAATTTAAAAAGTGAAAAAATTAATTAAGAAATTTTCATATTTTAAAATGGAAATTGTTTATATTGAAATTTGAAAATAGCTAGGGAGGTTGTTAATCTTCAAAACTCTATTTTAAAACCTTTATTTCTATGGATTAGTTTTTCAAATGTCTCTAAAAACATTTATAATTTCAGTGATTTTAAACGTTCTCATAAAGTTTCATCAAGATCGGTAAAAATCGTGAAAAAATCGTAAAAGTACGATTTCTATGAAAAATATTTTTCAAATCTCTTAAATCAAAATTTCAGTGATTTTAACGTTCCCATACAGTTTCATCAAGATCGGAGCAGCCGTTTGAGAAATATCACGAAAATTTCTAATTAAAAATCGAAAAAAATCGTAAAAGTATGATAATAATAAGAAATATTTGATCGATTGTACCCAAAAACGTGGCAAGTCTAAGTTAACAGATTTTGAAGGTCCCCTCCAATTTCCATCAAGATCGCATTATGCCGTTTGCCCGGTAGAGAGCGAACAGACAAAAAAACTAACAAAAACAAAACACTCGAGCTATTTTTATTGGGGTAACGTAAGTGGAAAAAAAAACGAAAATGAAATTGAAGTCTTCGCTTCGCTCATCCAACTAATGGTTTCTTTTAAATCTTGACGGGTAAGGACAATTATAAACAACACATAACTTATGCGAGATTCGAACCCACGTCCACATCCTCGTACAGCTCCGGACCAACGCCCTAATCGTATACACGGACGGCTCATTTTGTGGTTACGATGTATCGAAGTAATCCAGTTTGCTATTTGTCGAAATTCTTCTATTGAGATATTGTCATTGATCTGCTGGATGGCGTATTCAATTAAATGAGGATGGTCATGGAATTGATTTGTCAGATGCCATATGTCACTTCGGGAAAGCACGTGTCCTAATGAATCGACGTAAACACAAAAGCATGCGTATTCAGAAGACTGTTGGATGACAGTGACAGCTGACAGTTCGGCACATACGTGGGTTTGAGGAACCATGTCAAGAGCGCGGACGCACGTGCACTCTTTTTTTGCTGGTTTGAAAGCTGGACTTACTGACAAACAAAGTGTGACAGTCACTAATACGCTTCGTTTGAATAAATTCCTTACTTTAGACATTGCATACCTTTTCACAAAAAATTAGTTAGTTATTTGAAATGTATTACTTGCAGAGTCATCTTGATGGGGGTGTTGCATGTTGCTTGCAGTAAATGCATCTTCTTGAAGCACCAGCATGCCTAGTACAGAGTACTAACAAGTATGTGACACGCCTGTGAGGTATGCTACTTGCCATACTTTTTTCCAAGGAGGTCTGGTCCAGGGGTTTTTCGACGGCTGGTTAGAGGTGTGGCGGATGGCCTTCTTTTTTATACAGGCATGTTCGAAGGCCGCATTTATAATGAATGAGGGGGTTGGGGGGCAAGAATGAGTGGTAAACCATTCCAGATGTGCGGGATTCGTCATGGGTCGGATCGTCATACAAATTAACTATTGTACATTGAGAAGAGCTTGCAAAAAAAGATTCGTAAATAATGTCCACTGTATAGATTATAGAACACATCAGTTTACTCGACGGACCGTATTCTCTTCAAGTAGTAAGTAGGTAAATTGGATTTCTCAATTTGGTTAATCGGGAAACACTCCCGTAGGTGTAATTGTTATTATTTAATACAATTCAGAAATTAAAATCTACGGGAGTGTTTCCCGATTAACCAAATTGAGAAATAAACCCTTGCTCATACCTGCATAAGGTAATGACATTATTATTAATGTTTGGTGGACAGTTCAAAGGCAACAGATTTCGTTGCAGTGCTGTTCCATCCATTCAGATGTATAATGCAACTACAATTCAGAGATTTAATTAATGTACCCGTCCTGATGGGAATGTGGGAGATCCGTGGTTCGAGTCCCGGTCGGGGCGGACTTTTTTAATTTCTGGATTGTATTAAATAATAGGTAAATTGGAGTTGGAGCTAGACTCAATTCCTTGCATTCGCGATGAGGAAAACTACTGACGAGAAAAACCTCGGGAAAAACTTTCAGTCAGGATTGCTGGTCTTGCCGGGACTCGAACGCCTAAGCCACCACTTTTAGTAGAGCTTGCAAATCGTCCACATGCGTTTATGCCATTTATATGTAACTGTAGGCCTATTATCCTATCTTTAATTTAGTCTAGAGTTGAATTCAGACTCCGCTCCGCGGGGTTGGGTTGTTGTAATAACTTCTGCGGGTACCCCTCCCCTCACCCTCACGGCCAAACCACCTAGTATGAAATCATGAGTAACCGGTTCAGCAATGGCTGTATCATTGCTTATCAATATCAATATCATTTGCTCACAAGTATTTTGATGATTTTGTGGGCTTCTTATGATACTAATGTACATATTATTTAATATTGACTTGTATTTAATTAATTAACAATGTATGCATACATAAACCGATTATTAAGCAAGCGAAGGGAGCGTTTCCATTTGACTCTGCCGGAAAAATTAGTCACTGGTTTTGTTTTTTTGTTTTTTTGTTTTTGTTTTGTTTTTTTTTGTTTTTTGTTTGTTTGTTTGTATGTCTCGCCATAACGTTCGAGCGAAGACTCGGATTGAGTTGAAATTTTGACCATCCGCAAGCTTCGTACTAGATTGAAGTGAAGTGTGTCCTCGAAAGAAAGGTGTTGCTATATACAAGCGGCACATCCAGAAGACTAGAAAAATTTGCGAAGTAAGATCAGGGTAAGGTTACTGGTTACATAATGTTAGAGGTAGGTAGGCATGGATGGATAAGCATTTTTTTCGCATCACAGTGAAAAAATTCTCGCCGGCGGTGTCCAAGATTTCGTCGACCTGGGATCTTCCAGATGAAAAAACCTGAAACGTAACGTCGGTAACGACAATGCAAGTGTCCTTCAGATGTTCAGACACCCATCTGGCCGGCAAGTATATTTTCGGAACCATCCAAAAAGTCGCCTAAAGTGACCACCTATCGAGGTGTGGCGCTCGCAACTCTTACAAACGATTACGGCGACAAGCTTAGAGTGTCCTGAAAGATTTTCAGACCGCTATCTCATCGGCGAATACCCCTTTTGTACCCTACAGTGACACCATAGAGAAATTCCCTGCATAACATAGTGGGTGGCCGCCCGGCGAAGAGTGCCCTCCGCCGGCCTCGCGTGCGTGTAACGCAAGTTGCCTACCGTCACAGGAACTAGCCTTGTAACTAGACTAGACTTATTTATGCCTCAACTAAGTGTTGAAACGTAAATCTGAGATGGGAGGTAGTAGAAATTATTTAATTTCCAAATTTACTTCCCGCACTCAATCTATATCAGTATAATAACCAATTGTAACATTAATTAATTCATCATGCCTAAACCTTGCGTTGCAGCACGGAACCGACACCATATGGTTGTAGGTGTTAGAAAATTGTTTAATATCATAGTTGTTTGAATTTCAAAATTTACTTCATGCACTACTTAATAAGTCACTTTATAAATATATTAAATATATAATAAATAAATTTCCAATTGTAATTTTAATTATTTCATAACGCCCAAACCATGCGTTGAACCAAAAATCTGACGGCTAGAGGTGTTAGCCAACAACATTATGTTAGTAAAAAAAGTTATTTCAGTTTCAAAATTTCCTTCCTGCACGACTTTATCGGTCACTTAATCGCATTAATTAACAATTTTAATTTTTAATTAATTCATAACGCCCAAACCATGCGTTGAACCAAAAATCTGACGACAAGAGGTTTTCGTTAAATATTGAAAGATTATAATAAAAATGATTTTAAGTTCAAAATTGCCTTCCTGCACTACTTTTTCGGCCACTTTGTATCAATTTAATTACCTTTTGTGATTTTTAATTAATTCATGTAGCCTAAACCATGCGTTGAAGCATAAATCTGAGGACAAGAGGTTTTCGTTACATATTGAAAGATTATAATAAAAATGATTTCAAGTTCAAAATTGCCTTCCTGCACTACTTTTTCGGCCACTTTATATCAATTTAATTGCTTATTGTGATTTTTAATTAATTCATGCAGACTAAACCATGCGTTGAAGCATAAATGATAGAAGCATAGATCAAACAAAATATCATCAATACCAACATGTTTTAAAACAACTCTAAGGAAATACTTCGTGGATAGTGCTTTCTATAAAATAGAAGAGTTTCTAATATAAGAAACAGACTGTTTAAATTGTAGGCCTACACTCCAAATTATGTACCTGTTTCCTTCTTAATTTTAATTTTAATTTTAATTTTCTAAATGAGACCTTCTAATGTGAACTAATTACAGTACAAGATTGTGATGTGAAGCGAGTGTGAAAAGGCTGTTCCATATCTGACACTGTCGCCTCTGTTTTTTTTGTTATTTTGAAGACAACCAACATGTGACACTTTGAAAATCATTTTTAACCTAAGACAGGATCAAAGAAAAATGTGATATTACTGGTCCATAACCAATGTGATTTCTGTCTTGTTTTTTAATTATTGTTTTAACTGTTCGTTCTAAATATTTCACCTACTTCCTTCTGTAAATAAGATCTGCAAATGTGAATTATCCATTACAGCAAATGAAATATGTACTCTTTTTTTTTTCATATGTTTCTGCTTGTGAAAATACTTGACAAAAATAATATATATATGACAAGCCAATGAGGCACTTCATTATAATATTCTATTTTAATCTAACTGGCCTAGAATAGAAAATATATTACCAAATGGTGTATACTGTGACTATGTACTATATCATCTAGCATGATTCAATTGCCCCTATGAAAATGTTGTATACATTTTGTATACAATTGTATACAACAAGCCTGTATTTAACCTGTATTCAGTCGTATACAATTTGTACTACAGGATTTGGTCAAAAATGGTTGTATTCAAATTGTATACATAATACAAATTGTATACAATCTGTATTAAATATACAATTTGTATACAACCTGTATATTATATACAATCATTCTGTTCATACAAATTATGTACAACTTGTATGTAAAAGTATACAAAATGTAAAACAATTTGTGTGTGGTTAGTATACAAAATGTAGTCAGTTTGTATACAAAACGTATTCACATGTATGCAAAATTTACAGTCAACAGTTTTTAAAGATGTTCCCAGGTTGGAAAGGAAAGGTACCGGTAAAAAAATCATTAAAAAATAAGACCTAGTTTTTATTAATGGTGTAAAATGAATAGGGTTGAACGAGAGTTACTTACTGGGTTTTAATTTTACTTTGATCGTCATTAGTAGGCCCTAAAAGCTTTCACCGTAACACAAATGGCAACGAAAACTAGGCCTATAAAGACCAAACTTATTGATTTTACTTGAGTACCGTAACTCGGGAGTTATTACGCGAGTTGAAATTTCAACTAGGCCTAGCTTTGTAAGTTGTAACTCTTTGGTCTATGAAAATTAACCGCCTGTTTTTACAAATCCGCATAATAAAAACAAGGTCTTAATTGCCTAGGCCTACAGCAAACAATAAATACCAGTTGCATTTAAATGTTTTGATTATTGTTTTAGTGGACTCAAAGTACAAGTCAAATCAAAAGCAAGGGGGCCTAAAAAAAAATAGCAATTAAGGTAGGGCCTTGGCCAAAATAAAAGTTCTGGATGCATCAATTTGAAATTGTAGGTAAGTATTTGTTTCTTTGTGGGGTCATGGGTTGACTGAAGGCATTCTCTCGAAGAACTGGTATAAACCTCCTGGATGGCATCTGAAAATAAGCAGTTCATTGGAGATTAATTTATTTATTGTAGGCCAATTGTTTTGCATAAGAGCCAGGCCCAAATTTTCAATTTAAAACTTGTAGGCCCTAGACCTATCCAAGCCCAGCAGCCCTATTTTAAGTTATAGGCTAGGCCTCCCTTAAGCTTACTCAGCTATTTGCCTGAATCATTTACCCTAGGCCAGGCCCTATCTATTGGAGCAAACACATGTTATAATTTACATTGTGTAGGGCTAGGCCCCAAACATAACCCTACTCTCCCCCACCTGGCCTTGCTGACCAATGGATAATGAGCTAAGGGCTAGGCCTAGCCTTACACTTAGATTCACTGTTGCTTACTCAGCAATTTGCCTGAATCATTTACCTAGGCCTAGGCCCCTACCTATTAGAGCAAACAATTTATTATTTACATGTGTAGGGCTCGGCCCCAAAAAATAACCCTACTTCCCCCCACCCCCTGGCCCTTGCTGATCAAGAGGAAACTAAGTCTAGGACTAGCTTACATTTAGATTCACTGTTTAATATTCTTCGTTATCAGGACATTAAAGAAAGGCCCAGAGTAATAAGACATTCTAGTAAACTTTTGGGCAAGGACTAGGCGCCTAGGGCCTAGCCTAGGCTAGCTAGGATGCTAATGAACCAAGCCCCTAGCATTACACTCCTACCTACAAAGATCCCCACCTTCCCAATTATAGAGCGTAGTTTTGTGCGTTAAAAACAATTATTTAACACTTAAATAATGTAAAAAATTTCTTACCTATTGAGGCCAATGCGTATGGAAGACGACGGAAAGGATTTCTATTTTTGAGAACACATGGCAGGCAGGTCTTTTTGGTGTTGGCAGCCATCTTGTCGGATTACTACTTTAGCATGCAAGTCTTATCTACTTTATAAATTTTGGTAAAATTTTACGAAAATTTCATACATTAGTTTTTGTAAGCATCAGATAAAATTATAAATTTAAATTAAAAACATCAGAAATTTTTTTATAAAGTTAAATAAACTTGCAGTTTTTCCTTTTTACTAGTTAGAATTTATTTGTATTAACATTGTATACAAAATGTATTAAAACCACTTGTATACACGGTATAACATTATATATACATTTAACATCCATTCAGATAATTTTATACAATTTTAATACTGGTTGTATACAAATTGTACTTCCTGTATACAAACTTGTATACAGGTTGTATACAACATTTCCATGGGGGATGTACGCAATAAAGAAATGAAATGAAATGAAATGAAATATGACGACGAGAGGTTTTAGGCCAATAACGATAGATATAAGAAAAATATTCAGTTCAATAATTGCCTTCCTGCACTACTTTTTCGGCCACTTTATATCAATTTAATTGCTTATTGTGATTTTTAATTAATTCATGCAGACTAAACTATGCGTTGAAGCATAAATCTGACGACAAGAGGTTTTCTTTAAATATTGAAAGATTATAATAAAAATGATTATAAGTTCAAATTTGCCTTCCTGCACTACTTTTTCGGCCACTTTGTATCAATTTAATTGCTTATTGTGATTTTTAATTAATTTCATGCAGACTTAAACCCATGCGTTGAAGCATAATACGACGACGAGAGGTTTTAGACCAATATCGATAATTATAAGAAAAATTATCAAGTTCAAAATTGCCTTCCTGCACACTTTTCGGCCACTTTATATCAATTTAATTGCTTTATTGTGATCTTAATCTAATTCATGCAGACTAAACCATGCGTTGAAGCATAAATTGACGACGAGACGGTTAGCCAATAATCGAAAGATCTAATAAAAACGATTTTGTAAGTTCAAAAATTGCCTTCCTGCACTACTTTTTCGGCCACGTTGTATCAAGTTAATAACCTATCGGATTTGTTAATTAATTCATGTAGCCGAAACCATGCGTTGAAGCATAAATCTGACGACGAGAGGTTTTCGTTAAAATGAAAGATTATAATCAAAAATGATTTCAAGTTCAAAAATTGCATTCCTGCACTACTTTTCCGGCCACTTATATCAAAGTTAATTCCAATGGTGATTTTGAATTAATTCGTGTAGCTTGAAACCATGCGTTGAAGCATAAATCGACGACAAGAGGTTTTAGACACAATCGTAAGATATAAGAAAAAACTATTTTCAAGTTCAAAATGCCTTCCTGCACTACTTTTTCGGCCACTTTATATCAATTTAATTGCTTATTGTGATTTTTAATTAATTCATGCAGACTAAACCACGCGTTGAAGCATAAATCTGACGACGAGAGGTTTTAGCCAATAATCGATTGATTATAATAAAAATGATTTCAAGTTCAAAATTGCCTTCCTGCACTACTTTTTTGGCCACTTTATGTCAATTCAATTGCCCACTGTGATTTTGAATTAATTCGTGTAGCTTAAACCATGCGTTGAAGCATAAACTCTGACGACAAGAGGTTTTAGCCCAATAAATCGTAAGATTATAAGAAAAAAGTATTTCAAGTTCAAAATGCCTTCCTGCAATACTTTTTCGGCCAAGTTGTAGCAAATTTAATTAACCTATTGTGATTTTTAATTAATTTCAGTGTAGCCTAAAATCCCATGCGGTTGAAGCATTAAATCTGAGGACAAGAGGTTTCGTTTACATTTGAAAGATTATTAATAAAAATGATTTTCAAGTTTCAAAATTGCCTTCCTGCACTACTTTTTCGGCTACTTTATATCAATTTTATTGCCCATTGTGATTTTATAATTCAGTAGCTTAACCAGGGTGGAAGCATAAATCTGACGACAAGAGGTTTAGCCAAAATCGTTAGATTATAAGGGAAAACCTATTTAAGTTCAAAAATTGCCTTCCTGCATACTTTTCGGCCACTTTGTATCAATTAATTAAACTTTTGTGATTTTTTAATTAATTCATGTAGCCTAAACCATGCGTGAATCATAAAATTTGACGACGAGACGTTTTCGTTAAATATTGAAGATTGTAATAAAAAATGTTTTCAAGATCAAAATTTGCCTCTGCACTACTTTTTGCCACTTTATATTCCAATGTAATCACCCATTGTGAATTTTAATTAATTCATCTAGCTTAAACCATGCGTTGAAGCATAAATCTGACGACAAGAGGTTTGAGCCAATAATCGTTTGATTATAAGAAAAACTATTTCAAGTTCAAAATTGCCTTCCTGCACTACTTTTTCGGCCTCTTTGTATCAATTTAATTACCTATTGTGATTTTTAATTAATTTATGTAGCCGAAACCATGCATTGAAGCATAAATCTGACGACGAGAGGTTTTAGCCAATAATCGAAAGATTATAATAAAAATTATTTCAAGTTCAAAATTGCCTTCCTGCACTACTTTTTCGGCCACTTTATATCAATTTAATTGCCCATTGTGATTTATTAATTCATCTAGCCTAAACCATGCTTCGAAGCATAAATCTGACGACAAAATGTTTTAGCCAATAATCGTTAGATTTTAAGAAAAAATATTTTAAGTTCAAAATTGCCTACTCTGTTGGTCACTTTGTATAATTAATTACTCATTATGATTTGTAATTAATTCATGTAGCCGGTCGTTGTGTGAATGGTATCTTTTACCCAGCGTTTCCGCACACTCCGTCCTGTGGACAACAACAGCAACAACGACTGCAGATGCAGAGAAAATCAAAGAGTACGCAAAACAGGTGTCAATCTGTGGCGTTTTCTACTTGAGTGGAGTTCAAATTGTATTGTAAGTTAATAATTTATCCGAATTAAGAAGGTTCTAATTATAATCAAATCTCCCCGAAAGGAAAACATACGGCCGTCGTTGGTGGGCCTAGGCCGCCAAAAGGGATAGATTTAGGGCTAGGCCTAGGCTAGGGCCTGCATGAAGCCTAGGGGAGGCATTTAAAGGTGGGATTTCAGTTGTGGATGTGCGCGGCGCAGCGAGGCGTGGATTTTTACCTTTTTCGATTTCACCTGTGGATACCCGTGGCGGTGCCATCCGCGGATTTCCCAAATATTCCTACCTTTTATTTTAATCACACAATAACTTATTACATGGGAAAAGCTATTTTTAAATTACTTTGCATAATTTAAAACATATAACATAACATTTCCTTTTGAATCAAGTCTTTCTGTATGAAGAATCACTTCATTCGGGACAAATGTCATGGATTTAGGTTATGTTGTTCACTTCTTACACATCAGATTTCCTGAATTCCTATTGGCTGAATCCGCGGACCGTGGATATCGTCGGACAAAATATTGAATATTTCAAAGTCACGGATCTGAATCCACCGAATCCTCGGATCGGAAATGGAGCCCGCTGATTGGCTGAAAACTAGATCCGCGCCACGCCACGCCGCGCGATCCGCAACTGAAATCCCACCTTAACCTAGGCCCTAGATCTTACAAGATCCTATGGCTCTACCTCCTTTGTGGTCTAGTAGAGGCCCTAGGTAAAAACCTGCTTTTATTGTTGTTTCTTCAACCTGCAGTCGGTGGCAGGCTTTTTGTCCCATTCTTTTAGATCTTTCACTTCTTTCCCTCTTGTAGCCTAGGGTGGGCCTAGGCCCCCTACCTCATCGTCGTTCAATTTTCCTCCTCGCTATTTAAATCCTGCTCCGCTCCTTGGTTTGTTCTCTCTTTAGCCATACCTGGTAGGCCTAGGCCTATACCCATAGGCAGTGACTTTAGTTTTGTGACAAAACCTTTTAAGGCCTAGTTCTTTTTCCCCCACAATTCCCTCCAGGTTGGTCGTAGGCTAGACGTGCCCATTGGTTGAAATGATAGCAACCTGACCTAAGAAAGTAGACTTTGTGCCGTGCCCCACATGGTTGATATTGTGTGAATCGTGTTGTTTCAGGCGCTCTACACAATGCAGAGCCAACCACCAGACCGTGCACATCGGAAGGTGACCGTGTACACTCCTCTACCTGGGGCCATACCCTGGTACACCCTGGAAACACCGCCAGTAAAACATGAGGCTAGCGGCCCCGCCTCCCAGCTATCATCACATCCGCCCTCAAGCAATCAGGCAGCACTTGTCAAACCTTGCCTGGGGAATATTGCAGCAGAAGACGACCCTCTCTCAGTTAACTCAGCTCCTGATTCTTCCTATGTGGAACTAGGCCTAGAACAACCGTACCCAGTGATGGTTGAGATGCAAGACCCTCTCGCGTTCTATTCACCCTCAAATTTTTGCTCTACTGATGTGAAACCACCCCAGGTTCCAGTGAAACTTGAGGTTTACGATCCTCGTCAGCTGCAGCCTGTCAGCTGCCACCGACGTACATCCACCCCCTACGAGCCCGGTCCATCAGTTGAACATTCTCAGACAATAGAGACAGAAGCAAGCTACCCCATTCAGCAAGAGCCTTGCAAGTTCCCCATTCGCTCGTGTTTCGTCAACCTGGGTCCACGCTTTGGGCCTCGTCAAGTGAAAACTGAACCTTGCGACTCGCTCCCTCCTCTAGAGTCACCGTGTCCTGACAACGCTGAACCTCTCCTTACTGCAGGTCAAGTTAAACCTGACTTGTTTGACCCCCTGTTGGATTTACCTGCTAGCAACATTTCTGTGCATAACTTATGTAATCTAACAACTTCATCAAACAATTGTCTCGAGTTTGAAGCAAATCCCGATGTCAGTTTAGCCTTGAATCCATTATCTGATGATCTGCCAACACCGCCAAAGTCATGCTGTAATACTAAAGTACTTATATGTAGATCACAAACACAAACAAGAACTTCCTTAAATCCCTCTTTATGTGGATTTAATCATGAAGTAAATCAAGACTTGAGGGACCCACTTAAATTGGAGGATTCAAAACTAAACATTCAGTCATGTTTTGTGAATCTTGGAGCGCCCATAGAGACGCGTCGAGTGAAAGCTGAAGGGGTGGTCGCCCCCCGTCATCAGGTGACCTTGGCTGGGGGCAGCCGGCACGGACGAGCAGCTGTTGAGCCACAGCTGGATGTCCCGCTGGCTAACACTCGCCCCTGGTTCACCGTTCTTCCAGAGCCCAGGCTGTTAACAACGCGGCCTGTTAAGCTAGAGCTGGATGAAACCCCCTTGGCTCTCGCTGAGGGTCGCTCCACCTCAGAGTCACCTCGGACAATAGGTGAAGATGATGACCACGACGCTGAACTAGCGACAACTCTAGACGCAGCTGACGACCCAACCTGTTCAGATTCAGACCAGAACAAAGGTTGGTGCATTGAAATATAAGTGGTCCACTAATATTTGGTAGGCCTACCATATATTTCATTTCATTTTCATTTCATTTTATTGTCTTGTTAAGTTGTTTTGTATACCTAATACTAGCATATAATGTTACAATGTTATGACAAGATAAACAAGTTAAACAATACACTAGGAAACGCTCAGTTGGACGCGTTGATAAGCGAGCACGTGCTATAGCTAGACCCACATTGCACATTTTTTTAAATTTAAAAATTTACGACGTTCCCGTTTCCAGTATTATTTATTATTGCCAAGGTATTTGGGTAAACCCGTGTTTAAATCTTTACTTTAAAATCCACCGCCATCTAGAGGATCTTGACTCCTTGGGAAAACTATTTAAACTCTTTGTTGACAAATAATAGACTACTTCCTCGAAAGTATTTTGATTACTTCTAGGTGGCAGTGCATTAGAAACTTCGCGCGTCTTTTCGTTGCCATGGCAACGTTACTTTTGTTATAATGTAATTTCCATCTACACTACTTATCGGATCTAACTAAAATTAACATATTCGTGACCGGACGGACATTCTAAATGATTTGGCTATCTCAGATTTTGTCGCCGTTAGTTTGAAAAAAAAAACTTTTGATTAGGTAACTTTAATGTAACTTTTTAACTTTTTCAACGATTTTGCCACAAAACTAATGGCATTCAATCGAGAACAAAGCTTGCGGATGGTGAAAATTTCAACTCGATCCGAGCCTCCGTTCGAACGTTATCGCGAGACATACAAACAAAAAAACAAACAAACAAAAAAAAAAAAAAAAAAAAAAAAAACGGTGACTAATTTTTCCGGCAGTCAAATGGAAACGCTCGCTTCGCTCGCTTAATTATAAGCTAGCTATCTATTAAACACACGTCTTTTCAAAAGACTAAGACTTAAATTAGGATGTATAGAAAATACTAAAACTAATTTACATTAATTACAAAATACACTTTTACAACAATAGGCTACAATAATAGGCCTACACAATAAAAATATATACTTTTACACTAATATAAGATAGCCTAGATACTAGATAAGTCTAGGCATCTATAATATGTAAAATAAATTGTATTTTTAAGACATATTTATCATTGTCCGCCAAGAAATCCTCAATATTGTAGTAGGTACTATTCTTTTTCAAAAAGAAATGTCCTAAGATCCTTTTTAAATGTATCAGTTGGTTTGTTTTTGATAATGGCAGGTAGCTTATTAAAAAGGATTATTCCTGCATATGTGGGGCTTTTCTCATATACTGCCAGCCTATGGGATGTTACAAATATATCATTTTTCCTCCTAGGCCTAGTATTGTAATTATGAATATGCTACCACCCTCAAACATTTTACCTGAGGTACAACCACACAACTTATCTTTGTTCATTTTAAATTAGCTTATCAACTCAGTCTCTCTCTACACTCACTGAGGAAGGTCACATCACATGGACCGAAAACGTTTTGTTTAGGCTAGGCCTAGGCCCTATGTAATTTGTGTAAAATAGGGGCGTGGAGAGGGAACCCAACAGCTTACATGGTCGGTGACTGCAGGGATATTGTGAATAAGAATTCTGAGACAAATAAATATTTAGGCCTACTCCTACATAGCCTAAAACACGAAAACCTCGAAACTGTTACGGCCAAACAGGGCCTTGCTCACTCGACGAGAGCAGAGAGATAACTAACCTATGTCTAGGCCTATACAGTTAGGCCTATTTACAAAACATGCCAGTGGCTCTGATGGGTGGAAGTGGAGGGCAGGAGAACTAGAAGGGGAGGGGGGTGGAGCAGTTTATTTGTGTATTTGTTTATACGTATGTTTCTTTCACGGTGCGCTACTCCATTTAAGGTAATCTGTTGGCACACTATCACTTTGTCATTCATTCACATGTATCTTGAGGTTGGCTAGGTCTATTTTGTAGAGTAGGCAGTGTTGAATTCAGACTTTTCATCCCGGGGGTATTAGCCCCTACATAGGGCCCAAGTACAGGGGGTTTGGGGGCGAAACCCTCCAACAATAGCGCCGCAGGCGAAAATGTTGAAAATGAGGTTTTTAGAATGCGTTTGGTGCGTTTTAGAAAAAAAGTTGTGGTTGTGGTCTGAAGGCAATACCAAAATAATGTAGTTTTTGTGTGTTGTGGACGCCTAAAGTTCTTAAATATCCGCTAGATTTAACCTTCAAACCGCTAGATTCACAAAACGGTCATTTGAGCAACGAAAACAAAAATACAATATTTTCCAAACAGGGTGAAAAACTGTTTTTTTTTTTTTACCAATCACAGCACGATTTTGTAAAATTCGACTAATAGGAAACAAGTATCAGTGTTTAGCCTAATATACAAGGAAAACTGCGTTGACTCCTTCTTTTACAGGATGCCTACACATTTGTAATAGTGTTTTTGCATTGAAAGTAGGCTACACTGACCATTTACCCAACATACTTGTCTGTATCAGTCCTGCAAGCGCATATCCTCTCAAGGCGCGACTGCGTGCCAACATACAAAAGAAGACATAATTGGGAATTCCCTAAACAGAAGTCGGCCCTTCGAATGACCATACACTTACAAATCTAGTTCTTGGCCTCATGAGTTGCCCACACGTTTTTCGATATGTCTGCCTATTTGATTACAAATACAAACATAAACTTTAACAACCTTCAGAGTTGAAATAATCGTGCCTTTTCAAAAATGGCAGTGACATTTAAAAAATGAAGGAATATATAGTGCATGTAGTCAATTTATTCCCGGGGGGGTTCATAGCTGGATTCAACACTGAGAGTAGGCCCACAGGGTACATTCCAAAAGCTGTTGAACAGTGTATGCTTTGGTGCTGGCATTCTCCAGCATGTTAAAGCATCTATTTATGGATACGATAGATAGATAGATATGGCCTAAGCATGATATACTTTCGGAACACGTCAAGCATTTTTATGTCTGTTTCAGGGAGGCGCGCATGCGCGTTGCAAACATATTTTAGCGCAATTTTTAGGTTAAGTCGGTCATATAGCCTATGGGGCGTTTAAGTTATTAGTGAAATAAAAAAGTGACTTACCTTGTTAATTCAAGCGGGCTGACTCAGGTGAATCAATTTTTAGAAGTTTTTGGGTTTTTGTCTCGTAAAAAACGATACTTAAAAATTTTAAATTTAAAGTGATCCCCATTTTTTTTTTTTTAAAAACCGCCAATTCCCCAAATTTTTTGAGAATGCTCAAGTTAAAACCTGAGCATATTGAGTCATTAAGATATACTCACAAATCAATGATCGTACGAATGCCAAAAATACTTTTTCAACGCTTTCGGAATGGGGCAAGCCCCAAAAAAGAAAATTTAACAAATTTTGGAAAGTACCTAAAAGTGAGTGGTTTTTTCTTTAAAAGAATTTGTTTAAAGTAAAATTCAAATAAAAAGCTGGCCTCCCCTCCATAGATTAACGGGCCTCATAAATCATAAAAAGCCAGTTCACCTACACGGTAAAATTTACAAAAAAATTTGCCCTTTTGCCACAAAAATTAAGCCTCTTTTTTTTTTTCTTTAAGCTGGGTTTATCTCAAAGACGTTTCAACTGACCAGATCTACTCTACAGGCCTAGGCCTAAATCCCATTTAGAAAATATTACTGGTAAAAGAGTAGCAGCTACTTGTCATAAGTTGCATTTATGTAAACTTGCATCTAGTGAGCCCGTATCTTTTGTTGCAGAGGAAACCCGGTCTCCCCTTTACAACCCTCAGCCCCGGCTCAAGCCAACCTAGGTTGTTCGCAATCTCCTGCCCGGAGATCAACCAAAAAGGAACGAGCGTACGCCTCCCAAAAGGGGGTTTGGGGGGGCCGGCCAACTGAAAGACAAAAACCAGGGGCTTTTAACAGGTCTATTTCATTGGGAGTATCTGCTCCGGGGTTTTTTTAAAAAAAAGTGTAATTTAAACATCACCCGGTCCCCCCATTCTGAAGACGACCCTTCCGTTGGGCCCTTCCCGTGGGGGTAAAACTTTTAACTATCAAGAAAGCTTCTAACACACTTTACACTCATATGGTGGGAAAACCCTTTTTTTGTGTCTGTAAAAAGATTTTACTCTAAAAACTAATCTTCTGTAATATCGTGCCCCCTCTGATGTTAAACCATTCGATTGTGCAGAAGGGGGCAAAAGGGTTCGTTACAAAGGTAACTTAACAAAACACATTCTCTTTTCACAGTGGAACCCCCCCTCAAAATGCTCGGTGGGGGAGCTTTTTAAAAAATTTAAGGACCTGAAGATCATTCCCAAAACTCATCTTACTGGAAACTGTTTGTGTGCTCCTTCGTGGCAAGAGTTTTACTCAAGAAAAATGCCTTCCAGATAACAAAAAAACCTCTTCCCCT
>JAMZAV010003259.1:0-71817 GCA_024449915.1 Sweltsa coloradensis | reverse complement strand
GACAACAAATTTTTGAACTCGAATTCTGTCAAGCCATTAGAATGCAAATAGTATGTAGTAGTTGTGCATGACGCCAGGTAACGGAATTAAACTATCAACTTCAGCTAGGATAAATGAATTTATAACAACATATCTTCATGATGCACTTAGTTAGTTAGTTATTAGGGTTTAAGGGCACACAACACTAAGGTTATCAGTGCCCGTATTCTCTTATATAATGACATGTTATTTTTAAATCTTATTGTACAGCTGTGTTGATTTCAGGTATTTAAAAACATTGGTTATGTTCTCAGATTCATCAGATAAAATTTCTTTTAAATTAGGTTTTAGTTCAAAATCATTCCTCTCATCCATGTGTTGAGAACATTCTACTAAAATGTGCTTAACAGTTTAAAACCTCACCACACTGCTCACAGGGTGGTGGGTCTTCACCTTTTAAAAGGTATCCTTGAGTGAGATGTGTGTATCCAATGCGTAGACGGGTCAGAACAACCTCTTCGCGTCGAGAAGAGCGCCTTGAAGAGATCCAAGGTGTTACATCGCCTTTTATTTCGCGAAGCTTATTATTTTGCATGATATGCCATTCTTCGCACCACTTTTCTTTAAGTTTAAGTTTAAATAATGCTTTAAGATCAGGCGTTACGACTAATTGGCAATCAATTTGTTCTTTGTTACAAGCTTCTTTGGCACTTTGGTCGGCGAGATCTTTTCCCTAAAATACCAGAATGGCCTGGCACCCAACAAAAAACTATTGATTTTTGTTTTGCACCAAGTTTGGACAGTATAAGGTGTATTTTACTAACTAATGGGTGTGTAGTGTAAATTTGGCAAATAGCCACTGGGGAAACTTAAAGAATCCGTGCACACTAAGAATTTGGAGTCCTTGTTATCAAGGGCATTTGATTGGATATTGCTTTACGTCTCATATTTATGCAACTTGGCTAATCGAGACGAAGGGAGGGACGTAAGGGATGACGCGGGGGGACAAGGGGTGGACAGGCCTGTGCTGGTCAGAACCCAGCCACAAGCATAACAGGAGGCTTTGTAGAATTGCAAACAGTTTCTGCATTGTAGACGCTGTATGTGGAATGGAGTTTAAACCTGGAGTTGTTGCTGTCCGTTGTAAAGGCAGAGCCAACTGTATTGTTAGTTTTGGAACCGTCTGTAAAAATATTTTTGAAATCTTTGTAGTTGTATCGGATTTCGTTGAAAGTGCTTGATATTGTGTGTTTGATGTGGTTGCCTTTTTATATTTTGTCAGCTGTGTTATGCAACATGGTTTATTAAGTGTCCAAGGTGGGATTGCCCCATTTGATTTGTAGAAAACAAGTGGAAGTGTTATGTGTAAGGCTTGCAGTAATTCCAGGGAGCGGATGCCCACTGGTCTTGAGGCCTTCAATGTGAACTTCATACCGATTTTGAAATGGAGGGTCAAAAACTGCTTTATAGGCTGGGTTTGTAGGGGAACCTTTTAATGAGCAAAGACATTCAAACCCGCAGTGACGGCTTCACAAGTGAGGGATTTAAAAGACAACTAACCACATTAAAAATGGAAGTGCTTCATTGGAAACAAAATCACTGTGCGTCCGAAGCTGAACTTCGAGCACAGCAATAATGTTTGATTGGAGCAGACCCAGGTTCGTCGGTGGGTTTCTCATTATTTGTATTCAGTTGCGTTGATTCTTAACAAACTACACATACTGAGTGAGAAATATACAAATAGGGTAAGGATGTTTTATCACTAAAATCACACTACAAATGCAGATTTGTTATAAAGCGAGCGATGCGAAGGTGAAGGCAATTAACAAAAATTACATGTTTCTGTCTAGGGAAAACGGCGAGCTAATAGACGTGAATGAGATTGGCCCCGTCGACAAGAGGAATCTAGATGACAGGATCAAAGTGGCGGGTGTGGAGCAGCAGTGTATTATTTGTTACCAAATAGTTAAAATAGTTTTCCCAAATAAATGATGTCAAGGTCTTATAGATGGCGGTGGATTTTAGTAAAGGTTTACCCAAATAGGCCCACCTTGCTAATAATAAATAAACTTGGAAACATGGCCCCGTATACAGTGAACGTCGCAAATTTTAAAATTTTTTAAAAATTGCAATGTGGGTCTAGCTATAGCACGTGCTCGCTTATCAACGCGTCCAACTGAGCGTTTCCTAGTATATATTATAAAGGAAGGTATCTGCAAAAATTCAGCGACATCGCAAATTTTTCCTCCAAAAATTCTTATTTGAAAGGATTATTAAAATTGATCGAAAGTTTTTTTTTTAAACTCAACGGCGACAAAATCTGAGGTGGCCAAATCATTTAGAATGATTGTCCGGGCACGAATATGTTAATTTTATTTTGATCCGATGAGTAGTGTAGATGGAAATTACATGTTAACAAAAGTAGTGTTACCATGATAACGAGTTTGTATGTCTCGCTATAACGTTCAAACGGAGGCTCGGATCGAGTTAAAATTTGGACCATCCGCAAGTTTCGATCTGAATTGAAGCCTTAGTTTTGTGGCAAAATCGTTAAAAAAAGTTAATTAAAGTTAATCAAAGTTTTTTTCAAATTTAACGGCACAAAATCTGAGGTGGCCAAATCTTTTTAAAAGGGTCCGTCCGTCACGATTATAATTTTTTTCTGATCCTTAAGTAGTGTAGATAAAAATTTACTTTTTAACAAAGAAAACGTTCCCAAATCCCGGGTTTGTATGTCCCCCTAACGTTCGAACGGAGGCTTGGACCGATTAAAATTTTAGACCATCCCAACCTTCAATCTGGTTTGAATCCATTATTTTGTGGCAAAATCGTTAAAAAATTTAAAAGTTACTTAAATTTAAATCAAAAGTTGTTTTTTCAAACAAAACGCGAAAAAATCTGAGGGGGCCCAAATCATTTTGAATGCCCTCCGGTCACGAATAGTTATACTTGGCACTTTCAGCTTGAGTTATAACCATCCTTGCTAGAGACGTGCGACCATTTTAAAATTTTGTACCAAAAAATTTTCGTCCCCCATCGAGTTAAAACTCTCCCCTGCTACGAGCGCTACGGCGCCAAAAGGGGTTTTCGCTACTCGTGGCCGCGCATGAAGTTAAAAGTGCCCCTAGGGGCCCCCCCAAAATTTTCAACGACGCATCCCCCACTCAGGGTCCAATCAAACTACTAGATGTGCCGGCCCGGGAAAAGGTGCAACTCCACGAACTAACTCAAAAATTTAGCGTGCCTTTTTTGAAAAAATACTTTGGGCAAAAAAAATTTCGTTGGTCCATTGTAGAAGTTGTAGATTTTTAAAAGCGACTTGCAAATGGTTATCATAAAAATTTTACAAACTTAGCGCAATATATTTGATACAGTAATTTTTATGGTTTTTTAAATTTGAGTTTTCTTTACGCTCTTTTCCCTTCATATGTTTTGTTTATTATTATAATTTTATTTTTTCCCTTTTTTGACCCGGGGGTTCCCCAAGTGCAATAAATATAGTGTTAGAAATGAATTTTAAAATAAACAGTTTTTTAGGGCGCGGAAGTGTTTACTTTAGCAAAAAAAAAAAATTTTAATACAGCCTAAAACCCAAAATTGTTTTAAATCTCACTTCTAAATGGATAGACGATAAATAATAAATTTTAAAATATCTTCAAAAAATACGCCGATTTTATATTAATTCCAAAACGCAGAAACAATAACTTAGTATGAAAGCTAGGCTGCACCAAAATGGCAGACAGTGAGGCAAAGATTTCCCCCCTTTTGTAAATCTTTTTTTAAGGGAATGGATAGAGGGGTTTAAATAATAAAAAAAAAATTTAAGTCGTGCCTGTGTGTAAATTTATCGGGAAGCTGCCCCCCTACCATGATAAAAAAATATAGAAATTCCAAGAACCATAGACATCGTTGCTCGTCGTTGTAATTTGTTAGAAAAGCATTATTTTGTGTTTTAAAAATATTTTTAGGTTTCCTCTAATGCAATTTTACCTGTTTTATCAAACTTCAAAACTATTGTTTAAAAAATTGCACACGAAACGAACAAACACCAACAAAAATAAATGGATAATTTAGCATTGATTCATCATGTTCAGGATAATTTCCGAAACCTTTGTTTTTGAGAAAATTACAATACAAATACCTTGTTTGGGATTTTTTCTCGTTGTTGTTTCAAAGCAATCAAGAACATCTTCTATTTAACATATTATTAAAAAGAGATTAAAATCAACAATCAATTTCTAGGAATAAAATTGTACGATGAAATTTTTTTTAGATTTGATATTTGAAATTAAAATTACGCTAATCTTTTTTGTCTTCGGCCATATGGGACAAAAGACGAAAAATATTTTTACAAACCGACATATTTTTAAAAACCGACAAAAAATCCTGGGGAAGATGTAGGATGTTCGATTTTGTGTGGAGGGTTGGTGACTGTTGTGCATGCTAGCCCTTATTCCAAAACACTAATCTTGCCTTGCGAAGAAGGGAATGAACCCTTTTACGGGAGCCCAAAATTAATTTGCATGTCTTATATACTCAATGGTCAGTCGCACGTGTCTTGCGCGTAGATTTTGAATGGGGGGGGGGGCGTTAAATTTGTGTAACGTCACTGCCCAGGTCAAAACTCAAAGAATGCTAGTAATACTAGATCGGGTTGAAAACTATAGCTGCACGACTTTAATTTTGGGTTTTCGAAAAAACGATTTTTCGATTTTCATAAAAAGAAAATTGCACCACCACAATGCCTTTTCTTATTTTTTATTCCACGACGGGATTATTTAACCTTATCTAAGTCAAACTCTTTTTTCCCTAGCATCGGAGCATTTTTTCGTTAATAGTGGAAATTTTTATTTTTGATTTATTTTTTAAAAAGAAATTAAATAAGCCTTATAATAAAACCCGTTACAACTACTAAAATAAAAATTTTTAAAAAAAAAATGTATACATACATTCTTAAATACCCAACTAAACATGCGAACGAAATCCTTTTAAATGTAAGTACACAATTTCCGGGGTTGCGTAAGTTTGGTAGGAAAGTGACTTACTAAATTTAGTTTTTTGGAAATTGCTAAAACCTGGTTGTTTGTGGATGTTTTTTTATGAATATAAAAAAAATAAAACTTCAAATTTTTAAAAAGGTTTTTTAAATAAAAATAGATTTTTTCGATTTTGGGACTTTGTTAATAATAATAATTGACATCATCCGGGATTTTTTCGGTTGAATACAAAATATTGATAATCTGAGACTGAAAGGCAAAATATTTAAAAATTTTCGCTGCGATCGACTACTGTCGCACAGTTAGTAAATGTTTTTATTTTATACGGGGATGTGGGGAAAACCCCATGCTGGTCAAAACCAAAACTCGGTAGGAAGGAAAAGGGGTTCTCACATAGGGCTTCGACCCCCTGGTTGGGGTTTTAAAACCAAAATTTTAAATACGTTAAAAAAACAACGAATTAAAAATTAATGACTTTGTTATTGTTTGCATTCAGCCTTTTTTGATAATTTTATAAAGTGGGCTTTTTTTTTGGTCCGGAGGTATAGGAATTTTTTTCCCCTCTTTATCCATATCTATATGGTTTACTCGCGAGTAGAAACTTTGTTCTCTTCGGAGCGGAGTTCTTTTGTATGCACTATTAATTCTATAAAATCAGACACGAGGAGAAACAAGCCCAAGTTTGAAAATAAGATTAGACTAGGATTCATAAAAATTTTTTAATTCAAAAATTAATAAATAATTTATCCAATACAACATTTCCCTCTGAAATATTATTAAATAAAAATCAATGCTATTCAAAAATGGTGTTTTTTTGAAATTTTATTCCTTGAATGAAAAAAATGGATATCTTTTTACTTTTTTTAAGTATTTTTTTTTACATTTTTCGTATAATACAAAATACTTAAAACCGAAATATAGGCCGTTTTTTTTTCTTTTAAAAGGGGAAAAAAACTTACAAAAATTTATCCATTTTTGTATGCATTTTTTTTTTGAATTTAAATAATGATTTCAAGAGTTAATGTTTTTTTTGGAAAAAACTTTTCACCTTGTATTTAAATAAATATTTTTATGACATCCTGTCTAATCATCTGTAAATCATCGGGCCGTTTTGCCCCTTTGTCTAAAATTTGTAGTGTGGCCCGGGCACAAATGTGAAAAAGTGAGGTCTTTCCAAACCCGGGGTGAAAGACAAAAAAAACAAAAAAATTTGATTCCCTTGATTGTATGACGATCTTTTAAATCCCGGGCAAAAATTTCCCCCCCCCCACTGATGGTTAGCTCGTAAAAACCGGGTTTTAAGGGAAATGCAGAGTATTTCTCGGGAAAAAGCTTTCTAGCCGAAAGCGCCCCCAAGCGGAAAATTTGTGGAAATTTACCAAGCTCGTAAAAAGACAATTATTTTAATTATTGAAAATATGTGTTTGATCGCGCAATTGTGTGTATCTTGTAACAACCTTCAATATATTCGATTGATGGATTTAGATTTAAATGATTTCCTACTTTAAAAAACATCGTTTTTTTTGGGGGTGTGTGCGTGTGGATATTTAATTAAATAATTTAAAAAAATTTAAATAAGTTAAAAAAAAAATAGATCTTCGTATTTTTTTCGGTTTTTGCTAGCTGATGTTTGAATTTTGGACTTTTTCTCGAATCGCCTTGTCATTAGAGAGCCATGCTCTGGGCAAATTTCCCCCGGGCCCAGAGGGTAAAAAAATTGTAAAACACAATGCAAATACTCGCGCCAGGAACAGACATTTAAAATATCTACTTAATATAAAAAACATTCTTTCCTTCCAATGACCAAAAAAATCATAAAATCCGTCTCAAAATTGAAATTTGTACATCATTATAAAGAAATCCACTAAACGCCAAAACTCAAATGCGCGCGCATTGGGTTTTGTGATTTTCTCGAACGGTTGATTGTATACAGTAGGGAAATTTTTTCACAAAAATTTGTACATGCATTTAAAATTTTCCCCGGGAGTTGCCCAAAAATTGTAAATTTACGGAGTTTTTACAAATTTTTTTTAATCAAAAATCAAGGAAATTAAATTTACGAATAGGGAAGTATCTCATGGACTGATTTTATAAAACGTTAGTGAAAAATTGATCAAAGTTATTAACCGGGTTACCGAAAAAAAATTGAAACTAGAAAGGTCTAAAAAAATTTTAAATGTAAAATTTCCATTGGTGATAGTGAATGTCCGTCAATATGACGAATGATAGGTTCCTTTTATTAATTTTTTGCCAAAATTGTAACAAATTTAAATTTTTTATGTAAAAGAATGTTCATTTTTTTGTCCCCCGTATGCCAGTCGTGCTGCTAGCACGTATTTGATGAGTTTTTTTTTTTTAATATCCTTACAATGTTGTCTTTGTGCTTTTGGGAAAGACGGCTCTGGTTCACTTGCCAAATAATTGTTACTTTTTAAAATTGTTTTCCTCCTGTATATTTCTTCCTCTAATATACTTTCTTATAAGGATGGCCCCACCTACAAAATGCTTTTGCCGCAAAAACTTTATATAATGTTATAATGACAGTTTAGACAACAAACTTTTAGAAATTTCAAAAAAAAATAGTAACGTTTTATGTTTATTTATATAATTGATAAAAACTTACTTTTATTTTACACTAGAAAACAAATTATCGTATGGAATTTTAAAATTAATCACGAAACCTAAAAAAAAATGCTGATAATGAAATAACAGAAATCATGCAACGGCCCTTTTTGGGGCCCCTCACAGTTTGGACTTGCTTGTTGTGCAAAACAAATCCTCCCTAAGAAGCAATAATAATTTTTCAAAAATATTTTTTTTATTCACTACAATTCAGAAATTAAAAAAAATTCGCCCCCCAGGGAAACGAACCACGGTATGTCACAATGAGTAAGAAATAAAACAAAATAAAAACAAGTTTCTCTGGGCCCCTAAACCAAAGTAGGAGATTACATAATTTGTTCCCATACTCTAATGATTTTCCGTAATATTTTACAAAAAAAGGACAGGTCAGAGATTTCGAAGGGGCCCCTCCAATTTCATCAAGATCGCATATGCCGTTTGCCCGGGGAGAGCGCGAACAAAAAGACAAAAAAAAACCAAAAAAAACCAGAGCTAATTTTTTGGGGGGGGGCAGTGAAAGTTTCTTCGCTTGCTCTCCCAAAAAACAATCTAAATTTTTGGATGAGCGTAACGAGCTGCGAGGCAGCGAAAATCCTTTCACTACCTGGGGAAAAAAAAAATTAATGTATTTTTTTTTTTTTTTTTTGTATTTTTGTCTGTTTGTTAGCACGTTCCGGGTAAAACCCAAATCCCCATTGCGTAAATTTTATGGGGGCCTTTAAATTTTTTAACTCAAACTCCAGTTTTTGGAAATCGGAAAATTTTTTTCGTGAAAATCGCAATTTTACGATTTTTTCGATTTTTAAAAAAAATTCTTTTTACTTTTTAACACTACATGCTTTGTCCGATTGTAAAGATTTTTTTCACAGAACCTTAGTTTTCATAATGATTTTCAAGTGAAATTTGGCGTTATCAAAAAGCAATTATTACGAATTCTCAATTTTACGACTTTTTTCGATTTTAAATTTCTTTTGGGTTGTAACACCTACAGCTTTATCCGATTGTAAAGATTTTTTCACAAAGCCTTAAAATTTAGAATTTTTATATATTCGTGTGAAATTTGAGCGTAATCGCAAAAAAAATTAGTTGACTTTTCTATGAAGTATGGGCCCATTCGGCCCTTGGGTTCTATTGTCCAGTCCTAGCGAGACCCTTCCTTTAATTTCTTCCGCTCGGCTGTGATCAATGGTAAACCTGGAAAAAATCCTTTTCTAAAATATTGATGTGTTCAATAAAAACACACTTTAAATAAACAATTTTTTTAAAGTTTTATTGAATGTTGGTTAATCGGATGTGCATTGACAAACTACCCCATTTATTATTTTTTTTGTAGCTCTATTTTTGGGCCTTTTTTTTTGATTTAATAAAAGTGGGTCAAAATTTTTTACAAGAAAAAAAAAAAAGTGGATTCGTCAAATCACTATAAGTCATTTAAAAAACAATTCAAATAAAATTTTGTAAAAATAAAGTTTATAAAAAAATTTACCTCCCGAAAAATATAGGGGGCTCTAAAGTGAGGGGGGGGGGGGGGTTTTGTCGATCCCAAAAATACCATGCAAATTGCAGTTCTCTGTTTATTTAATTTAAAACATGTTTTTTTTGGGATATAAAAAAATAAATATTGTCAGTACATTAATCATCGAAACAACATCGATAGAATTTAAAGCATGTTAAAACAAAAGGGTTTCATTACCCCCTCCTAAAAAAAAGAGGGAACTTTTATGAAAATTTACAAAGAAAAAGAACCCAAATTTTTTCGTTTTCTGGTTTTACTAAAAAATTAATTGGTAATTTTGAGCTAGGTCTCTTGGAAAATCTCCCCTAAGAAAAAAAAATAACATTGGGGATACGATACGATACGAATACGTACTTGGGAATATGCGGAATTTTTGGGGGTTAAAAATCCGTAAAAAATAATTCGTCAATTATTTTGTTCAAATAATAAATTGTCAAAGTTTTTAAACGCACACGTTAAACAGGCTTTTCTACTTTCATTTATTTATTTTTTCCACGGAATAATAAAAAATCGAATGCGGGCTACGCCCGTTTTCTGTTTTGAAATGGCCTTTCGATATTTTTCTCTGCCGATTTCAAGTCCGCTTTTCAAAATCACGAAATTTACAAACCGAGCTAGATTAATTCCTGGGTCTCGAATTTTATCTGGGAAGCCCTGTTATAAAAAATTTGAATTATTAGACGATGCCGAAAACGCATAGGACAAAATTAAAAAAATCGGCAATTCCGTGATGTGTGGTGTGTGTGTCTTCTATGAAAATCATTAAATCGCTGAATAGTTGTTTTGAAATTTTTAAAAAGATTTCCGGGGCGAGTTAACTGGGAAATGTTTTAAAAAAATCAGCTAGATCCATTGCGATATAAATCTACAAGAAATAAAATTAAAAAAATCGCAAATGAAAAGGACAATGTTATGCTTTTGAAAAAAAAAAAATCCTCCTAGATGCTGGGGGCATTGGAAAAATTTTTATTGTTATGCAGTGTCGAAACTTTCACCTCAAGGGACCACCAAATTTTTCCCCTCGGAAATAAATAAAACCCCGCAAACTTACACTTTTCGTATGGCTATTTTTCCCTAGTATTTAACTATGACTGATTGTATCATTTCAAAAAAAATTGTAACTTTTTAAAATTAATCCAGAAATTACAAAAGTTTCCCGACCGGGGTTTGAACCAAACATGTTTGATTTCCCGGGAAATTTTGCATTCAAATAGCATTGCTATTTCTTGGAAAAAATTCCCTTTTATTAAAAAGCACTTTACATCTTTTTGAGATTACAAAATACTTCTTTTATTTTTACTTAAAAAAACTTGAGATCAACATCTATACAATTAAATTTTGTTTTTTTGCTAGGGGTGTTGGTGTATTGAAAAAAACGGAAGAATTGAGAAAAAACGTTTTTCCCCCCTTTTTTTTTCCAGAAGTCGGAAAAAATTTTAAAAATAATCCCAAATTGTAACCATTTTTCAATTACATTATGTCTACAGAAAGTTTTATTGAAAAAAAAATAGCTTATTTTAAATTTTTATTATTAAATTTAAACTACACATTTTTATCCTAGAAATTATTGCTGACTTGATATCTCTGCATAAAATTAAAAAAAATGAAGGTGTTTTTGATTTCTTCGAAGCCCCCAAAGAGAAGAAAAAAATTTTTATTTTTCTTTTTTGTAAAAATATATCATAAAACGCTGCTGTACATTATCCTTACACGATGTAATACAAAAGCTAAAATTTTCCAGTTTATTTGTTTTTTGTGTGGTTTTCCTTTTGTTTTTTTATTATACTATATTACTATTGTTTTTCCTGGTATGTGGACTTCCACACAAAAACCCCCACAGGGGGCGAATCCACCGTTTTTAAAATTTGCCTGCACTTCAAGCTCTGCGCATTTGTTGTAGATATGAAACATTTATTTATTTATCGCTATCCCATTTAGAAGGGCAACATAGAAATACAATTTGGTTTAGGGGGATGTAGTATTTTATTTGTTGCTAAAAATAAAAACTTCCGCGCCCCTTTAAAAACATGTTTATTACTTGTAACAAAAAATATGAGGAAAGACGAAAGAAGAGTTCAATTTTAAAAACCCTAAAAAATCACTGTATTTAATACTATTTCGATACAGTATTGTAAAGATTTCCTTGATGACTATTTCGCAAGCCTGCTTTGTAATTCTAATGGACCCAAAAAACATTTATTTGGGGCCCAATGTATTTATTTCAAAAAGGCCGCAAAATTTTCGAGTTATTCGTGGAGTTGCACACTTCCGGCCGGGCGCATCTACGTAGTCACGATCTGGACGTCAGGTGGGGGATGCTCGTTGAAATTGTGGGGGGACCCCTATGGGTCCTTTCATCTCATGCGCGGCCACGAGCTAGCGAAACTCTTTTGGCGCCGTAGCGCTCGTAGCAGTGAGGTTTTAAATCGAGAGTGGAACAAAATTGTTGGTACAAAAATTTAACATGGCGTGACGTCCTAGCTAAGGTTCCAAAACTCAAAGGTTCTAGTCTAAGTGAAAAAAAATTCTATCTTTTTATCTATTATGAAAAAACAGACACAAGCGATAATACACAAGCAAAAAAATATATAGGAAAAAGAGAAAATGTGAAAATAAACTCCCCCTTTACAAAAACAAAGGGGTTTTTTTATTTGTCAATTATAGGTTGGGGGGTACTGGGTTTAAAACTGTAAAGGCTTTTTCCTAGATATTAATATATTATGTACATCAAAATTTAGTTACGGGGGGTTGGGGAGCTATACCCCGAAAGAAGTGTACCGAAATGTTTGTTTTATGAATGTTTGAAATGAAACAAGGACTCCTTTAACTTTAAAAAAACACAAGGCTCAAAATTGCACGGTTTGTCAACGTCATTTCAGGTAGGGGTTCCAAAAACTATATAAGGGCCTAATTACTTTGTTTCTACTTACAGCCGAGGGAACAAAAAAACTCAAATCAAAGAGACTTGTTAAGTAAATTTTCTGATTATGAATTACTCAAGGGTGCACTCAAATAAATTTCCCAGTAACAAGAAATTAACCGACGAAAATTAAAATTGCGGGGGAGAAAATAGGGAAGGTGCAATAAGTACGGGACTGTGTGTTTTCTGGGGGCCAGTGTCTTGACAATTAACTGCCTTAAAATAATGTGTGAATCCGCTTCTAGATGTTTTCTATCAGCCTTCCCTTCCCCTCAATAAATTCTTTTATCCAAATTGTACTGAAATATCCTTCGTCTTTGAGTAATAATAAACAAAATAATAAGAAAACCTTGATTTAAAAGAGAAATTAAAAACATTCGAGCGGAAAAACAAATAGACAAAGACTAAATAAAAAAAAATTAATGGAAGAAAACAAAAATTAATTGATGAAAATTAAAAATTAATGGCAGAAAACACGAAGTAACTGCGGAAAACAACAATTTTTGAAGAAAACAACACATGAGAAGTAGAAATATAAGGAAAATGAATGATACAGCAACGAAAATTTATTCCGCGAAAAATGAAAAAAAATTGCCACAAATTGAAAACAGCAAATTAATTAAGAAAATAAAGAAGCTCGGCTGACAAACGAAAAGAAACAGCAGAAAAAAGAAGAATTCTTCGTAATATGTGGTAAGGTTCAATATTTACGGTATTTGTACTTTCTGGGAGTCACTTCGTAAACAATTACTGGCTTAGATAAGAATAATTTTTGATCTACTGCCCCTCCAAGATATTTCTTCCTCTTAAACTGCATGAGTGACCCAAAGATGGTTGGAATCAGGTTGTCGCATGACCACAAAACAAGTTTTGTTGTTGAGCCAGTCATTCGCTTCTATGCGTCGCCACAAGGGGCCAATTCAATTGCATTGCTCTCTATACCTCGACTAAGTCTAGTAGTTTTGTTTGCATTTTGCTGGGTGTCTAATATTACAATGATGAATTATGTCTTGGTGCCATTTTTCCATAATTCCATTTGAACAATCTGCGATTTTGTCGGTTTTCCCTCCATTGCTGTGTATCTTCTTTGAAACGGCAATATAAGTGCTCCCACCCGACACCAAACTAGGATGCCTGAAGAGATTCTCCTTTGGTCCTTTTTAGTTTGTACATCGTAAATTCTTGTGTATAAGCTTTGTCATTTTTTATAGTCCTTCAGTAATAGCACACCTGCTTCCGTTAATTGCAGAATGCGTCCATATTTCTACCACGATTACTTTTTTAAATGCAAAACATACTTATATTTGGTGATTCCCACCAGTGTTCCAGCATAAGAATGTACATTTATTGCCCTATCCATCCATTTCCATAATTATTCTATCCAATCTTCCTCCTATTAGACTTATCTCTCGGTTATCAAGCGTCTGGCATCCTTGTTGTCAGTACTTTCGCATAAGCAAGGGGGCACGTAAAAGTGTGTTTTTTAAACACTAAATACTCTTTTGGAGCGGGCGCAAATGACTCCACCCCCGCTAATGTATGTGATACATACAATCATTGTTTGAATGTCATTTGGGGCAATGTTCGTTTTTAAATGGCTAAACGTTAAAAGTCGTTAGAAAAATGAAGATTTTTATAATAACATTAAAATCCAAAATTAATAATTATTAATGTTGGCTTAAAACATTTATTATATATTCAGTTATCATTGCAATACACGATCGGAAACTACAGGACGCCACTCAGCCAAGCAACCGTCCAGAGCCGGAAATCTTGACAGCTTATCATCCAAATCCATATATAAAATCACTTCCGATTTTTTTTTCTCCTCAATTGCATAAATATTAACAATTCCACCTACGGGGTGGTTTCTTCTCAGACTATCCCCCATTCGAGAAATATGTTATCTTATGAATATTTTTGCAGGACCAGAATGTAGAAAACTGGAACTGAAAATTCAAGTACCAAGCACTCACGTCAAGCTATCAAAGCATCTCAAATACCGGTTTAAGTATAGACCTATCATCTTGCTTTTTTAAGTTATAAATTTTTAGCTGCCCTTGTTGATAATTACCAGGGAGAAGACAGGGCGTGAGGGGAGACATAATTTTTATAGCAGCAGAGTCAACATGTGGGTTTTTTGCATGCAGTATGATATGCAATCCCCTTGAAGGTAACCAGTGCCTAGTACAGAGTGTACTAATAATGTGGTCACAAGTGTGTTGTCTTCGCGTAGTGATGTTATTGGGAATTACTGTGGCATAACAAAAACATGACATATCATGCATGAACACGAACGAACGAAGGAGGAATGAATCCTGACACCAAATGTGGTAGATAGGCCTGGGGGCCCCGCCCCTAGGATATAGCCAGGAGAGTAAAACAGATCGGACAAAATCTGCCGGAGAAGGCCACTCTAACCTGGGAGCAAGACTTCTGCCTTCCTCAAAGCTACAGAAGTCCATGTCGAGCCTCTACCACAACGCAAACGTGAACTAACAAAAGAGAAGAAGCAAAAATCACTCCTCCGCTCACCTGCAAGCCACCCACTATCGGGTAGATGCCTTTTTCGGTCACTCTCAGGTCGCATTCTTATAATATTTTTAAAACATGCAAATGAGGTTAAGAATTGTGAATAATAATAAATAAAAATAAATATTAAATGCAGTAAGTACGTATATATTTGAGCACTTTGTTTTTCGGTTAGCGCAAACGTTGTCAAACGTCATATGTCACGATAGCCACAACAGCATCGGGGGACAATGTTACGTAGGGACGGTGGTGGGCGGTGAAACTCGGTCGAGAGACCCATACCGACCTGTTTGCTCACAGCCCGAGAGAGTGTGGGGAATTTTACTTGGACAGTTTCCCCATCGGCAACAGTATCTCGGGCCGCCACTTTCTACAGCGACACTTTAGAGGAGCCTAGCAATTCTACAAGTGCAAGTGTTTATAAATTAAAAATGGGGGACCATTTGTTTGATGGCCGTACCAATCGCATCGCATATCGATGGAACATTATAAAATGGTCCCATTCATGTTCCTATCAATTTCTGGTCATTCATTGTGGTTGAAGGGCAGTTATGTAAGACATATCCAAGTAAATTTTGGCCCTCGACTCCTCACGGTAATCCTATGTGCATTATAATAGTAATTGTTTAATATTATATCCTACCCTTATTTGAAAAATTGCTCGAAAAAAGCTCGCTACGCTCGGTAATAAGTATCCAACAAAGTCTTGTACAAAACGAAGATGAACTAGTCAGTATGTTACGCTACAAACAATTATTGTATTTTGTTCAGAAACAAAGCAAGGACGGAAGAGATTAATCAATAGTGAAATTTATATAAACGGGTAAAACATAATAAGGATGCGATTCATTAGCCGAAGGATAGGAGGTATGTTATAATGTTCCTGTGGTGGTGGTGTTGAGGCTGGCTAATCTAATATTTTTTGACTGTTTCCGACTTAGCCGACGCATCAATGTCATCACAAACAGTTCCCCAAAACGTTTTTAAACCTATGTCATTAACAAGGACAAACAACAAGGAAGAAATTGGTGTGGTTTGTCGAACGAAAATAAGTTCCATGAAAAGTAAAATCACAGAATGCGAATTGGGCAAAGAAAATGATCACCCTTAAACATTTATGATGGGGAAACAAGCTATAAACTACAAAATCGTTCAATATTATTTTTCAAAGTCAGAACCAAACAAAGAAACTTGCACACCAATGGCTTCCCGTTGGCTGGACAATAACATGAACTTGTCATGTATTATTCCACCAAAACACACATAGATGTGTTTCCACAAAACCAAACCTTTAAAAAAAATCTGGTTCAAACTCTAAACTACACGAAAATAAAATGTAATATTTGAAAGTGTGAAACTCTAACAATACGCAATCTGAATCTCTAAATAAAGGAAAGACACAAAAACTGGAAATAGCAAAATTGGCATTGTAATAGAAACGGAAAATGATAAGGGAATCAAACATAGAGCTGTAGTCCACCAGAGGAACTATAGTCCTTTAAATTGCTCAAGTCATGGGGTTGGCGTTCAGAAAGTGTTAGGTTTCTGTTCAGTAAATGGATAAGTTGCCTGGACACATAAAGTCTCGAAAGCCAAGATCGTTGTTGCATGTTGAGACTTAGGCAACAGAATAACCCGGAACATTCTCTTTCTGTACAACAACACACAACCAAGCTGGGCCCCACATTAGCAATTGAAAGGATGTCTATAAAACAATCTAAGTTGTACGACCACTAGATGCTGCTTCCATCGTGGCCATACGATACTGGGTCGCGCAAGCTTACATCCCTAAGTACACTTATTATGGGGCGCAGAAAGTGTACTTGTGTCGTTCGTACTCAGTGTGGAGATTTTCCTGTTTGGCACGAACACTTGTAGTGCACTGTCCATCCCACGGATTGCTAATATTTCCCATTAAAAAATAACGATCTTTGGTTGGTTTATCGCTCATCTCCCTGATTGCGTCGGGGCCTACAGGGTTGGCCTAGTCGCTTTGATTTAAAGTCCCCCACTGAAAATCAGTTTATATAACTGAAGTGGTAGACTCTAAATACATGTATTTTATTATTATTTTATTTATTAAAGTAACATGGCGAGAAAACCTTGCATCAGGCGCCCAAAAGTATGGACCTCTGGATCTGCTTGGCGCGTTCAAGTTTGAGAACTTTCTAGGACATATAAAGAAAACCATACAGTCTCACTCCAAGCCCCTAGAATAGTTTTATCACAGGCACACTGAGGTTTAATCACATAACGCCTGGTAGTATACATCGAAACAAAAAGTATCATGAAGAAATTTGAATTGATTTTGATTGATATTGGCTTAACGTCTCATTTTTATGCAACTTGGCTAATCGAGACGAAGGGATGGCGAGGGATGACGCCGGGGACAAGGGGTGGAAAGGCCTGTGCTGGTCAGAAACCAGCACAAAGCGTATGTGTAGGCCCAGGGTTTTCCGCCACGTCGATGGTCCGTCTGTGTCTCATACCGTCGTATTGTCATTGTCGTCGCCGTTGGGGAGGTAGTCAAAGGGAAGGGGAAAGTTCCCCGACGATGGAAGGAGAAGGGGGGGGAAGGGAGGGGAGGAGACGACCCAGAGCTCGCCATTAGTTCAGGGACCAAAAACTCCCCTAATCACGACCAATCCAACGAGGGTTGCGAGTTGGAATTTTGATGGCCCATTTGAATTAAACAAAACCTCCTCTCCACCGGGCCGCGTATACGGAGGAATACGAGGCTGGAACTTCAGGATCTCATCATTAATTCCAACTACACCATTAAACATCAAAGCCTAACAACTGCAATCATGGCCAAACGAACCGGAAGTAGTATCATCACCAACATCATCCAGTTACAAAAGCCCAGCGCAGCCATCAAGGTAGTTTGGATAGAATTTAACAACTAAGGGATTTGTTATCAGCACGCCGTTGCCCCTCAAGCAAACTAAACGTTCAACGTTGTTAGTAACTCTGTCCAACATTCGCGTCAGTGGAGTGCGTCGACATCAAGTGGAAATGTATTTGTTTGTGTGTGCGTTGTGTGCAAATACCATCAATCCCATAACCAAAGCAACAAGCGAGACTGAGGAAGATGGACTCGGGGATATAGTGATGGCCTTCCAAAAACGTGCCCAGTGTGCGCCGCTGTTGCATTTTTGCAAAGGTCGTTTTTTGCGAAGCGCCAAGGCATTTGGAGAGCGCACAATTCCAACGAGCCTTAGTGCAAGCCTTCTTAGCTACGCAAAAAAGTTAAAAGAGCGCCTCTTGTTTGGATAGGGGGGAACTACCTGTACACAACAACGCAACCTTAACTCGCGGATCGGGGTTATAATTCCCTAAACGTTGATAAACGCAGGCCAAATAAAAATCCTTCACAACTTTTTTTGCCTTAGCGACAAAACTTTCTAGAATTCTTTAAAACCAAAAATACCTGTATTTGAATGTAAAAAGTTGTCAACAAGAGTTGGAATGAGGGTTCGAAGGCGCAATGTGCTGCACTTCTACCAATTTCCAGTGCCTTGTGACGAAACGTGACATAATTATGGGTACGCAAGATATGCAGACTGGCGGATCTGAACTCAAATAGGGCTCGCAAACATATACGCACAACATGGTGGCGCAAGATCATCTGCATTCATACATCGCGCAGAAAATCCGTGCGCTTGGAAGGCTGCTCGAGAAGGATTCTACCAGAATTACTAATATGCCCAAATTGATTCATCTGGGTACACAAAACGATACGTTTGATTATACAGAATGATGTATGTATGTTTGATAGCACAATTTAAGGAAATTAAAGGGTAAATTAATAGTTCAAAATAGTAATATATCACTCTGATTCAGCTCTCCCAGTGGTGTATGCCCGTTAGGTCACACAACGGAGTGAGCATACGCCTACAACTTTTCAGATCATTAAGAGGAATTGGCTCCAAACATGTGGTGGCTCCAGCTTTTATTATACCGACTATGAGAGGGTGAATGATGAATTCGACAAGAACACCAGACGAATGGAGGTGAGTCTGCCACTGGTGCACTGTATGAAAATGTAGATGGAGGGTCCAAAATGTGCGGGTCGGCCGAGGTCCATATCAATGTTTGCATGGTAAAGTGCTTGAAATATTTCAAACCATATTTGATGACAATTAGCAAATGACATCCTAGAGGTGTTTGATTATATAATCCTCTATAGTAATTTAAAACACAGTTTTATAATAAATTTATAACACTATACAACAAACACTAGCACAGAACCCAGCACCACTATAGTGAGTGTCAAGCCCTCTAATCTCGTCACTGAACAGAAGCAACACCGCCAAACATAAACCTGCATAACCTGTGTGGACGGAATAGCCACAGAAAACAGTGGGGGGGGGGGAGATCACATATTTTTAACTACGTAGCACAACAAAAGACCATGTTAGTCTGGACGGAACAGAACATCTCTTCAAATAACTGACATCTAACTGACCACATCAGCAGAAACAGAATCTAACGTCATGTGATGTGGAGGCCGAAAAAGAGCGAACTAAGAGCGGAAGAAAGCACAAGCACATAAAAAGTGTCAAAGGCTCTAATCTCACATTGGATGAAGACGACCACTTAACGCTCTTTCTGAACATAAACTCCTCAGGCTGCACGTGTCATCCGTGTCATCGTCCAATTTGTCACTGTCCGTCGCCGTCGGGGAGTTAGTCCCAATGAAGGGGACAGTTCCTCGACTACGACCCAGCAGGTCGCCATTAGTTTTCAGGGAGTAAAAATCCACTTTTCACGTGCCAAACCACGAGAAGGTTGCAAGTTGAAATTAAATGTATTACCTCATATACAACCAAAAAAACCATGCAAGAAACCAGCACCACTATAGTGCTTCCTAGCCTCTAATCTCGCGACAACAAAGCTAACACCGACCAAACATAACTGCACAACCTAGTGCGGACGGATAGACGCAGAAGAACACTGATATCACAAACGCTTTACTGAATAGCAACAAAACCTTGCTTTCTGGACGATACGGCATTTCTCTTAAGATAACGAATCTAACTGAAACACATTCGAGTCAGAAACAGAAGCCACGCCATGTGCTGTGGAAGGCCTAAAAAAGCGGAAAGACGACTGCACATAAACCGTGTGAAAGGTTCTAATCTGACATTGGACAGAAAACGTAGCACTTTCTGAACATCTATTCATCTGCTGCACGGACGGAACAGACGGAGCCCAAACACTGAGGCATACGAAGCAGGACAGAATAAGAGAGAACTAACCTTCCAGTGTGGACAGAACAGTCCAACCTCCTGATGAAGCACAACATTAAACAGAATTATGAATGCGAACGAGGCAACAGCAAAGACTTCAACAAGCAACACAATACAGCAGCACAGAAGCTAACTCTGTGCACTGTGGAGGCCCAATGAGACCAGAGCGAAGAGCGCGGAACCAAACACATCCGCCTAGAGACAAGACAACAGACCGACTGCAAGGCTGTTCTGCTCTCTCTGGTTTGTGTCCTGCAGGTAGTAGTCAAAAGGTGCGGGGCGGCGAGGTCAGTATTCAAGCTGCACTCAAGGTGCATTGACGTTTTTCCAAACGCGCTCTCGTCAGTAAGCGCATGCGCCTTTAGGTGTGTATTTAATTTTGTTTGAGAAATATGACAAGTTATTTATGAGGCCATCGTGACGACACTATTGTCGCAAATAGCACATTTTTCTATGGTGTTTCTAATGGTGTATCCTAGTAGATTGGATTGGAATATTGCTTTACGATCCCATATTTATGCAACTTGGCTATCGAGAACGAAGGGAGGGAACGTAAGGGATTGACGCGGGGGGACAAGGGGTGGACAGGCCTGTGCTGATCAGAACCAGCCACAAGCATATGGGTGGAGGGCAGGGGTTCCCCCACGTCCGTGGTCGTCTCAGTCTGTGTCATCGTCCGTCCGTGTTTGTCCTTTGTCGTCGCCGTCGGGAGGTAGTCAAAGGGAGGGGTTCCCCGACGAACGACCCAGCGCTCGCCATTAGTTTCAGGGAGTGAAACTCCCCTATTCCACGGGCAAACCGCGAGAATGTGTCGAGTGGGGCCTAGTGGTGAATACTGCCATGGTACTGTTTAATAATTCATTAAAATCTAAGAAACTTCCCAGAGCAAACCCATGATTGGTTTTGTTATAGGCTTAGGGCCTTAGGCGAGGTTATAGACCTCTATTCAACTGTCTAATTTTGTTTACATTTTTTGCAGAACACATGCAATCTAAAGCAAGTTTCCCGCCATCAAGGCTATCATGACAAGAAGAATGTCGCGTGGAAGAAAACACCCAACTGTACACCTACTATGCATTTTGCCAGGCCACTCAACAACCTCGTCGACAGGGCCAAAGTTGAGTTTTTCTGAGGCGCACTCACTGTAATAATGTGGTCAGTAAAATTAGTATTAGTATTAGTAGTTTTAGGGCGCTTTAACAGGAAAAGATTCGGTAATATCGTTTCGAATATGTTTATTAATTACTAAGCCAAGGGACATTTACAAAGTATACAAAGATAAATTAATATAGGCCTTACATTAAATATAACGAATAATATAAACGTTACAAATCACCTCCCAAGCATGTGAAGGAAAAAACGCAAGTAAATTTGCTCAATTTGGCATCAGGCCGTCTATTTAAATAACATTGTCACATTTTAACTGTAAAAAAGTCGCCAAAGCTCGTCCATTGAGGGCTGCATCAAAGTTAAGAGAAATACTTTTTTTTTAATCTAAAATAAAAAAATCTACTCAATGATTCAGTAAACACAGGTGAGCAAGGAATGGGAGACAGTGGTGTCACTTCGGGGAATCTATGTAAAGAAAATGTAAGAATATGGTGCCATTTAAACACATACAGACAGCATCTTAAGGTAACAAACCAAAACTGATCACATTCAGCAGAAACAGAATCCAACGCCAGTACTGTACTGGGAAACGGAACAAGACCACAACAAAGAGCGACGACATAACTTCGTATGGCTTCGACAAGAACAACAGACCCAACCTAATGAGACCTCAGCTACTTCTAACTGTGAGGAGGACGACGATGAGATACTCTTCTAACCCTTCAACTCCGGGCGCAAATAAAGTTTGAAGCGTGAGTCAATAGAATGAAGTAGAAGACCAGCCACCATGTCGCAGTGAATGAACAACGATGCTGAGTGATGGCTTTGACGATGGTCTCATGGAAATCGACATTGATCTTGAACCGTGAACTTTGCACTCTCGAGAACGAGTAGGTGCGGACGAGTTTGGCTGAAGACGTGTCTTCGTAGAATAATACATCTAAAGTACAAACCCCTACTCCCCGCGACATTACAACGAACTATCGAGAGGTAATGATGTTACCTATTTTCGCGGGATATGTTGCATTTCGTTGTTTGGAAAAGTTTGCATGCCACACTTGCGAGTCAGTTATGATTAAGTCAAACAGAACCGTTGAAAAGCCAGACGAACTGCTCACATATTACAGAGCTTTCGAAAACAAAGCCAAAGATGTCTGGGGATCGCTTTCCCCTCCGACCTGACTGACATGAACTGCTGAATGGGGGGGGGGAAAAAAGAATTTTTGGGGGGGCTCTTGAAACTTTTTCGTCTAAGTATTTCCAAAAGTAATGCACTAGTAAAGGATTAGGCAACTTTTAATTGTTCCAATAACTAAAAATCAACGGCGGTTTCCAAAGGTTAGAAGAACCAGACCCGTGTTCAGCAGTTCATCGACGATTCTCCCTCACTCATTTAGTTACAGTCAAAATAAGAAAAGGAGGCCAATTGGATGTTCCGGATAAATTATGCATGCCTAAGGTCTCCGAAAACGAAAGACACACTAGGTAACACTCAAAAGCTGACCTCACGAACACTAGAAATCCTAATTTAAGGCACATCTAAATGATACATATATAGAGAAGAGGCTGCCTAATATCCACGCCACGTATTACTTGGCGATGGGACTGGCCTAATCTTTAGAAGTAGATTGTAGTGCATGGAAGTCGACTTCAAATAGTTAAGTTTATCATAGCGTAATTTATTTCCTCAATAAAATTCGGTGGCAAGCGTATCGTTGTAAATATTGTTTATCCATCTTAAAAAAAAGGAAAAAAATGTGGTTTAAGTAGTCAATAATACGTAATTTATGTTCACGTTTTAGTAAAATATGATGCTGTTCTTTGGTATTTAATTATGTGCTGATTTTTTGGTTTCAGGTTGCAGCGTTCCGCCTTCCTCCTAACCCCTCTCACCACCACAATTTCCTCGCCATTAGTATATAACAGTAACCGCGTTTGGTAAAATGAGAAATAGCGCCTATCGTGTAATAGATACAACTACATACTTTCTTAAATTTTCCTTATCCATAATAACATTTTCAAAAATATCCGGGGCAAACTATTTTTCCTTTTCCGGGACGGTTTTTCGGGACGCTATAGACTGCCCGTTGTTCCTGTATTCCAAGTCCAAATGCACGACGCACACAGTGTTGAAGATATGGCAACTGAATGTTGGGAAATATAATTAACCAATTTTTGCATGCTCGGTTTGCCAAGAATTAGCAATTTAAAAAATCAATATTGTCCTCATTTGTAATCAGGGTTTTATTTTTGCTGATAGGATAGACCTAAACAAACAATACAAATTTTTTTAAAAAATAAAATAAAAATAACTACAATTGCAAGAGATAAGTTTCAGAAACGTGAATCATGGAACAACCAAAACATAAATTTACATTCAGCAGGAAGTTCCCATCAACTGTTTAGGCCCATCTTATAATTAACTAAATTTACTAGAAGGTTCACGTTGATTTAAACATTGTTATTTAGAATGAATATTTTAGATAAAAATCTGTATACTAAAGAATTCCCGGCATTTTAACCAAATGAGTAAACTACAGAGATTTCACAAAAATTTTGTATTCAAAACCCGATGGAATGATTTCGTAATTCGCTTACAGATCTCATAGTTTGGGTTATTTATTAACGTTCGTGTGACACTATTATACCAATGCTGTTCACTCGTTTACCCTGAAAATAAGACAAAACCAGGAAAGCGGAGCGCTGTAAGCTCGTCTCCGCCGCCAGCCTCAGCGACTCCTCTAAATTGTTTTCAATTTCTAGTTTTGTTTTATTGCATTGGTATATTTTCATAATAACTAGCCTCATGCCAGACACCACACAATCCGTTCACACACTACATTCCCAGCCAATTGTAATACTGTATTAATAGAGTGATTATTTTTTTTCAGATCGACAAGACCCTGTGTGGGTCTGCTTTAATCTTTTGATTCACGGGTTTTGATGTATAAAAGAATACAATGCGTAGCTCATAAGATAAAGTGGAATCCAATGTAATAACGCCGTACCTAATAATGAAGAAATTTTGATTTTTCCTGTACTGTATGTATAGGTTAACTTGTAGACAATGAGTTGTTATAGCCACTAGTTGACAACTAATAGAGTTTTTATTGAATATCAAACAATTTGATAATATCACAAGCACTACTGGAAACGGCTCTTTGGATTTGCGTGATAAATACGAATTCGGGGAGCCTCTAATGCCTGACCAGCGGGTTTTTTTATTTCCTAAGCCGCTCCCCCCCAACGTTTCTCAAGATAAAAAATAAACAAATTCAAAAAGCCTAATTAACAATAATTTTTTGTTGATGACCTACCCAAAACTTCCAGCACATTATTTGTTGTCCATGATACCAGAAAGTGTATGTGAGAACAAGCTTTTAAGTCTGTGATGTGCTTTATCGGCCTTCCAACCTGGAAACAAACAACATTACGCACTCTCTCGTTACGCATTTTGATAAGGTACATAAAAGTAAAAATATCTCCCTATTCCCAGCCTAAAAAAGATGCTTACGACAACTTGTTGCAATCATGCGGTTGGTATCTAGGGACGCCGAGTATGAGGCAGACAATCCAAAGGAAAAATGAGCTCGATTGCTGTACTGTTTAAAATGCATAGCCCTACTCTTTTTTAATTTGGATTTGAATAGTCTTGAAGCTAGTTTTAACGTACAGGTAAAAATTATATTGTATCTTCAACTATTCTTCGGGACTGATCACAAGTAATCGTCGGCCTATGCTACTGGTAAACATTGAGAGTAAATAATAAGGCAAAGAAATGATTATAAATTATATTGTTCGGTTCATGACTGAAATATGTGATTGTTTTTGCCTTTTCGTCTGGAATATATTATGCGCTTGAGCGGACACGGGACGATGGACTTCGAGAGTTGATTATGTTAACGATGCGTGTCGGAGAAGGTAATGATAGGATAGGGGTGATAGTAAACGTTGAACATGAACATGAATAATAACAACCCCACGATTGGTGAGCAACGTGCGTGCGACCCGGAAGAGTGGAGGTGGGGGAAGAGGGCGTGGAAGGGGCCGTGGAAGAGGACTGTTAATCCCTTGCTCAACTGCAAACCCATGTCTGATAGTGCGTGCCCCCGAAAGGTATCTTGAGGGTAATTTAATTTTCCTTTGCGCAGTACTACTAGCATTTACTGGGTTAGCTAAGGTTATTCGACTATCTTCCATTTCATCATTTAAACATAACATAAAGTTAAAGTTCCTTTTTACATCTTTACCTACAAAGTTTCCTTTTAAAAGTTATCTTTTATTTTGTTTGTTTTTAAATTAATGGTTTCAATAAACACACAGTTAATGAATTATGTTTTAATGTGACCTGCTGATTCACTGACGAGCAATCAATGCAAGTGGTAGACAACAAAAACAAACATTTCAGTTGATTATCTACTACTGCTCTAATTTCTAGTTGTCTAATTTGACCCAAGTTTAATATCATATCATCGGGGGGGGGGGGGGGGAGTTATGGCAGAAACCAACATGAATGTATAGAGGAGGCTTAGTGTGATTATCTGTTTTATAGATGGAGACTAATAGTCCTACGCTTCCTTTGAAAGGAAATTAATACGTCAGTGGAGGCAAAGTGTAACATCCTGGTGGTGAACCGTTACAACTGTTTTCAAATCAAAAAGACAATTATACACTCGATCAAGACTTTGTTTATAATAAACTGAACAACGTCGATGATCGTAGGGAGATTATTTAGTGCAGCAAAGCACGTTCTCACAGACAGAAGAGGTTGCATCAAGGATGAAAACTTTGAGAAGCAATTGTTATTTAAGTTTATTATTTAAGACAAAAACGGATCTTTTTTCCACGACCCAGCTACCGCTTTTAGTAAAGTAATTAAATAAAAAAGATGAACATAAAGTTTTTTATAATCTGTCATATCTATGAAGTTTTGTTGTTTTCATTTGTTGCGGTCTGAATAATGGGTGATAGCGTTGATAATTAGCCACCATATACATTGCAGTCTTGTTAGTATTTTTTATCCACCCACCTATTTAATATATATTTCAGCAGGGTTTCTGATTCTTACAAATAGTGGTCCCTCGTCCACGTGGATCCACAGACCAACGCGTTTTACTTAGAAACATAGTTTTTTAAAGTTTGTATGTGCCCCCCCCACCCCCCCCCCCCCCCGCTCCAACTTAGTCCGTGAATTCGCAGGAGCGAGCTAACGAGCTCGAGAGGTTTTGCCCGGCCGCGGCCACATGAGGCGCGCCGAACTAAGATTCCCAGCGCGGTGATCATGGTCGAGCTGAACGCCCCCAATCATACATCTCATTCATACATTTCCAAAACACATTATACAAACATGAAGGATGATGGGGATAAGGGAAGGACAAACTGGTTTAAAAGGTGCTGGGCTCTCAAGAGAAATTATTAACTACCATTATCTGTATGAGACAGGGCATTGTTCAACCAATCAACATCTTTTCCAGAATCAAAGTAGTTACGAATCCCCCATACTGCCCTGTAGTGATGACACTGTTTCAACCTGGAACCACATTTTCCTTTCAATGCCCTTTATTTAATGATAGAAGAAATATATTTCTAGAAGATTTAGTGAATATGGAATACCATCTCCCTTACTATTAATTCTTTATTACTTCTTGAAAACGTAGGTATCTCCTACTGTACGTTATTTGCTTGACAATAAACTTAATATTTAAGATATTTCCTCATAACAAGTAGAGAGAGGTTGACATAGACATTCAGATTTACAAAATTTTTTTGCTCTTATTAACCCATTTATCTATAAATCCTGTCCTAGCTGAGTAGATTGTATTTTGTCATAAATCCAGGCTCGAGGGCATCCCGCTCCGCGGCTCCAATGTCATAGTTACCCTGGGTAGTACCTCTACGAGCCCAGAGCGAGAAGATTGTAGTAACCCCACTATCCTATCTTTAAAAAAACAGCCATTTTCTTCCACATTAAAAAATAACGGACAGTGGATAGCTGCCTCGCTGCGAGTCCAGGTTCAGTCAAAAGGTGCGGGGCGGTGAGGTCATATATATGCTGCTCGTAAAGTGCGTTAGTTTTTTTAAATTGCATTCATGAGAGCAGCACATTAGATCCATGAGTTGTAATACATTTGTTGGTGGCAATGTGCTTGTTGTTGTGCATTTGTTTGTTTGCTTGTCGACAAATACGGTTTAACAAATTATGGAAAGTAAGCTTCTACCCAGACCTTATTTAGTCACACAAACTAATATTTGCGTAATACGATCGGCACAACAAAAGAAATCATAAAAATTTACACGTAGAGATCGCAGACATATAGTCCACACCAACAGTTGTTATGTTATGCAAAACAAGATGGTCAGAAAAATATAAAAGCATCCGAATATATCTGATAGTTCTTAGAAATGGTACTTCGGAGCCCTTGAGTCACTGACCGCCACGCTCACAGTCATGGTAGGCAGCCTGCTACATCTGCATTCTCATCTGCATTGTTTATTATTATACCGAAATATTCAGCCATGCATGACCCAGTAGCCAACAACCTGCAAGGGGTCGACGTTGATCTAATGGCGGCCCAGAAACACATTTCAGGTTTAAAATAACAATTAAAATTAATTGCTCCAAGCTAGATGAGTATTTCAAAAGTATAATGAGTAACAACATCTTTAGATGTACTAATCAAAATGCCTAGATTATCTGGATCTCAAATTCACCACGCTAATATTGCTACCATACCAAGAGTAGTAATCGTAATATTCAAATTATGTTAACAGAGCCAAGGACTTTGAGGACTTCTTCTCTCTCTCGAGGGCTGTGCGTGAGCTACTTGGCGACGTCTTTGCACTTGATCAACAACAACGCGTTGGCAAGGCCGTACGCAGGGGGGGGGTTTTGGGGGTTCAAACCCCCCCCGAAATTACTCTTCTGCCAAAAAGACGGGAATAACACATTTCAATATATGCCTAGGTCCTGTCGTATTCCGTTTTATAATAACTACTTCAATTTAGAACTAAACCGGATACGACCGGTCGCTGACCTAATTTGTTATATTGTGCCGTTCTACCACCCGCAGGAAAGGTCGACCCCCACCCCTACCCTTTCCAAGAAGGGACTTCAACACTCTGGAAATATTTTACGACATCGGTCGGTGTACAAGTTGTATTCACTCTTGTGTTCTCAGTTGTGTGAAGCTATGGCTACTAAACGCAAGCCTCAGTCGCAGCCAAGCATGCTAGATTTCGTTCGGTCTCAAAATCGAGTAAAGTTAGTGCTATCGTGGACAGTGATGTCAGTGTTAATATAGTTATAAACTCAAACCTTATACAAAACCCAGTGCCGGTAAGTGAAAAAGTGGAAGAACCTAAAACTTATAATGCGTGTGATGTGGGGTTATTTGTTAAAGTGGATGGTATTGAAGATGCGATGAAGGCGCAACTTATCGAGACACCCTGGATACCACCAAAGATTTCTCATTTCCAATTCTAGTGGCAGAAATTTAAGATTTAAGCCACATTGGATGGCCCGTTTTAAATGGCTGGTCTATTCTGACGCATTAAAGGGAGCTTTGTGCAAATTTTGTGTTTTGTTTTCAAAACAATGTGCGGGCAAGGGAGGTCATCAGACATTAGGAGGTCTCGTAACAAAAGGCTTTGATGCGTGGAAAGGTGCTTTAGACAAATTTAAATCACACGAGAGTAAGGATTATCATAAGGCAAACGTTTTATTTGCAGAAAACTTTATGAGCGTTTACAATCGAGTACAAGATAATATTATCACCCAAGCTAACGTAGGTATGAAGAAACAAGCCGAAGAAAATAGACGCAAACTGTTTCCTATAGTTGATACAATAATCGTGTGTGGGACAGAGACATTAACGTGGATCCAAACGACGTCATAACACGTTTTGCAAGAGCTTCACGTCGATTGGATTTTGTCATCTAACGCTATACGCGACACCATACTTCTGCAATGCTACTTTCTACACCATGCATACTTAGGTGAGTGAAACACTTAACTAGTATAACTAAAATAGAAAACGGAGTATTGTAAGTCCCCCCACCCCCCACGAGTAGGGTACTGTACAGTAAGTACAGGGTACCCGCAACAAATTCTATATGAAATTCTCCAATTTTAAGATTTAAAATCTTAAAAAAAAAAAAAAAAAAAAAAAAAAATCCCAAAATTTTTTTTCTGCGTACGGGCCCTTTCGCGTGGGTGAATTCAACTTCACTCTTAGGGGGCATCATCTGAGGTGGAGGAGACAACAGGTTTCACCCTCAGATGCACCAAGTGTTTCAGATCAACTCCGAGATATAGAAGCTTCACTGACAAGCACCACAGAATAGGGAGCGAACAAAATCATCCAGTCTGGACAGAACAGACATTCTCCTGCAACTAACACATTGAACAGAACGAGGCTCTCATCCCACACTGAACAGAACCTGACAATTTCTGAACATCAATCCCTCAAGCTGTACAGACAGAACATCAAGCTGTACAGACCGAACATGACATGAGACCAAACACTTCCCAGACAAGCAGGACAGAATAGGGAGTAAACAAAACCATCCAGTCTGGACATAACCGACATTCTCCTGAAACCAACACATTGAACAGAACGAGGCTCTCATCCCACACTTAACAGAACCTGACACTTTCCGAACATCAATCCCTCAAGCTGTACAGACAGAACAGACTGAGACCAACACTAACATAACAAACACTTCCCTGACAAGCTGGACAGAATAAATAGCAAACAAACCTCCCAGCCTGGACAGAACAGACAATCTCCCGATATTCACAAATATTAGAGAGAACGATGCGAGAATGTAACAGCAAAGACCTGGTTAAACAAGACATTCAGCTGTGACAGAAGCTAACTCCGTGTAGGGCCTACTGTGGAGGCTCGACACGAACAGACCGTAGAGCGGAGACAAAACAGTCAACACGTCCGCCAGCGACAAAAACGACAGACCGACTGCGAGTGCGAGGCGAGGGCCGCGAGGCTGCGCTGTGTGTGAGTGAAGGTGGTAGTCAAAAGGTGCGGGGCGGCGAGGTCATATCGATGCTGTACGTAAAGTGCATTGAAACTTCTAAATTGTGTTGATGGCAATAGCACATGAACTCTGAGAGGTGTAATTTATTGCTTGTGAGTGATATTTCTATATATGCAGTGAGTTTTATCGAGACAATACTGGAGTGTCGCAGATATTACCTTATCTATGGCTTTAATGTTATTCTAGACTGTAAAACGGAGTAACGAGAATCGACATTCCCTTTAACTTCACAAAGCTGGCCCAAAGGCCAAGAAGGGTTTTCATAGGGGACAAATTGGCTATGTGCCTTCCCCCAAACTCTAACACATACGTCGGCCACTAGGCGTGGCTTTCTTCAGGCCGATGAAAGAACCTGGTCGAGTTATCAGTGCCCTTAAGATTTTTTTTGGTTGACATATTTAAAATGTTAGCTAAATTATGTGAAAATAGCTCTACATTGTGCAAGAAAATAAAAATATTTTCAAGTGTTTTGGAATCTTCAGATAAAATTTTATTGAGTGTAGATTTTAATTTAACTTTTTCCTTTTACTGTTGTACTTTGTGCAGGATAGTAAAACACAATAAGTATTTTAAAACTACACCACACACATCACAAAGGTCTTCACCTCTTGAAAGATATTCAAGGATAAGATATGTGTGACCGATTCTCAGACGTGACAAACAAGTTTTTCAATCTACTAGAAGAGCGGCGAAAAGATCCGTGCGCCCGAAAATATTCCGATTTTTGAGTTAGGAAGAAATACTTAAGGATGTCATAACCAGTTTTTAAAAGATCCTTTGCTGAGGTTGTTTTAGGGCGCTTCAACAGCTAAGATTATTCGCGCCTCCAAGATAAAACAATTTCTATTAGTGTGAGTTACTACTTACTAACATGTATACTTTTTCCAAGGGGTGGGGCGTAAGGTTTGACGACGGGGGGAGAAGAGGTGGACAGGCCTGTGCTGGTCATAACCACGATTCCATAGCTGCAAGCCCCTGTGGGTATGTTTGTGTTTGCATGCACAATGAAGTTATAGGCTCGATCTTTTAACAAGGAAACAACATGTGCAAACCTTGTGGGTTGTTTCAGATCTAAGATGCCGCCTCTCCGACAGCCTCAAAGCCTAAAAGACTTGGCAACGCTCAAAATCGCTACGATGGTGTTCGATTCGTGTGTCGACATCGAGGTGTCGGCGCCGAATCAAGCAGATCCATGGACTTTGAATGACAAAAGGCGAGAAATTCAACAGTTCCTGCGGGGCAATATTCCGCAGCGATTGTTATTTTGACGTAATTGAAGTTCTGAGGCAGTATTCGTGCTCATGACAAAAGACAAGAGCCGCATATGCCCAAGTGTTTCAAGATCTTCAAGAAACCAACCCAACTATAAACCCTAACAGACCATCACTCTTCTTCCCTTCCCCCTAAACTCCCATGCCAGCAACCTTTAAGTTCTAAAATTGCATTCCTCAATGTCTGCTCTGTCCGTAACAAAATTGAAGAACTCGAATTACTAACTAAGCGTCTATCTCCCGATATATTCTGCCTCTCAGAACATTGGCTCACTTTTCATGAACTAATTCTTTCTGTATTTCAAACTATGTAAATGTAGATTTTTTCTGTCGATCCACGTTCATTCATGGAGGAGTTGCAATCCTCGCTAAACCTCATCTTAACTTGATTCCTATTCCTGAGGTCAAATCGTACTGCATTGAGAAAGTTTTTGAATGTGCCGCAGGTTCCTGGCACCATATGAACATGCACTTCATTATTCTATCCGTTTACCGATCTCCTCTAGGCGACTTAAATATATTTCTCCTCAAGCTAGACGAGGTACTCATCTTTATCACCAAGAAATTTCCAAAAGCAGATATCATTTTATGTAGTGATCATAATGTAGACTTTCTAAAACAATCCCCAGCTCAATCGAAACTGCTCGATTTAGTTCACTCATTTAATATCAAGGAGACCATTGCCCACACCAAACCCGCGTCACTGATACAAGTTGTTCCCTTATTGACAACATCTTCACAACTATTGACCCAATGATGTTCTCGGCAAGCCTCAACAGACACAGGTCTGTCTGATCACCATCTCCTCATGCTCAACTTTTCCCCTCTCTAACAATAATCCTTCCTCCAAAATTAAAATAATGAAACGTTTTTTCAATACCAAAAATACAGCCAACTTTCAGACAATGCTAAGTACTGAAAATTGGCAGTCGCTGTCCCTTCCTGGAAATGTGAACGAACTCCTCTAAAGATTCCATTCACATTCCTATGTCATTTTAACAAATCATTTCCGCTAAAAAGTTGTCCTTTTACTAAACCTAAAGTCAAACCCTGGATCTCGCACGATCTGCGATGTGAAGCCCAGACCTTGAGATCCCTCCATTCAAAAACTGAAGTCTTCGAACAACCCAATACATAAAGAACATATCGTGACTTAAAAAAGTCCCATGCTAAAAATATACGTCAAGCTAAACTTCACTATAATGACTCCAAAATCTCTGAATCTAGGAACACCTCAAAAGCAATTTGGTCCATGATCAAATCACAGACCACTGCCTCTAAACCCAAATGCGACCTCACGCTAACCATTAATGGTGAAGTTATATCAGATGCATCTTCTCAATGCGAATTTTTTAATGAATTCTTCATCAACTCATGTATATTTGGTAAAACCAATGTGCCAATCAATACTCCCCTCCCTCGTAAAACCCTTGCCACCTCCGTTAGGCCATACCATCTTTCTCTATCCTACCACTCCTCTTGAAGTAGCTATGGTAATTAGGAAATTTGGTTCCAAAAAATCATATGGACTAGATGAAGTGCCAGGCTCTCTTCTATCCAAGTGTACGGACTTTCTCTCTGGCCACTAGCCTACATTATTAACCGATCCTTCTCTGAAGGCATTTTCCCCTCCAAAGCTAAAGCAGCAAAAATTATACCATTTATAACACAAAGGTAAAAAATCTGAAATGACAAAACTATCGTCCCATCTCCCTCCTTTCATCTTTTTCCAAATATTTGAATATATCATGCACGATCGTCTAATATCATTTCTAAATCACCACAACATTATCTCCCCTAGTAAACACGGTTTCTTGAAAAAACAAATCCACCAACAAGTGCAATCTACAATTTTCTGTCCCCCCTCTATTCTGCTCTCGACAAAGGCGACCAAGCTGTAGGATTGTTCTACGACATGACCAAGGCTTTCGACACCATTGATCACAAAATTTTTCTCGACAAACTACATACTTACGGTATCCGTGGGGTAGCTCTTGATTGGTTTTCCCTCTTTTTTGTCTGGCCGTACCCAAGTAGTGGAACTCCAAACATCTAATAGTCAATCCGTCACCACAACCCGCTCTAAACCTCTGCCAATAGTCTGCGGGGTTCCCCAAGGATCAATTTTGGGACCATTAGCCTATATCCTTTATGTCAACGACCAGTCCGCCTACTTAAAAGAGGGCACTCTCACCCAATATGCTGATGACTCCAGCCAACTGCTGACACTACCCAAAACTCCAACCCATTCAGGACCTTCCCCCTTAATAAACAATCAAGTTACGTTAATGTCATCATACTGCCTCGGCAAACAACTCACCATCTCACGCTCTAAAACTGTTTATCTATACTTTCACACCCCTTATAAGATCCCTACTGCCAGTCCCCTTGTTCGTCTTGACTCTGATACTATCCCCGCGCTCACACAGTCAAAGTCCTAGGGCCCTTTCACTAACTGATAATCTAGACTGGTCCATCCATGTAAACCACGTTGCCAGCAAAATATTATCTGGCTGCTACTCAATCAGAAAGCTCAAACAAATAGTTCACCCCCACATCCTATTGCTAGTTTACTTTGCACACATTCACTCTCACTTATCATATGGCCTGCTATTTTGGGGAGCTTCCCCCCATGCGAACAGAATATTCATTCTCCAAAAGAGAGCGGTTCGTATCATAGCTGGTGTCTCCAGCAGACAAGATCATGTAGAGAACTTTTCAAGGAACTTGGTATTCTCACTCTAGCATGTACCCTTATCCAATCAGCCGCATTATTCGTTCACACCAACCGTAACCTCTTCCATCTAAATGCTTCTGTGCACTCCCATAACACTAGAGCCAACCTTCCCATACACAGGCCCTCCCACAATCTGCGCCTCTTTGCCCAAGGCCCTGCATAACCTATCTTCCACCCTCTACAATAAGCTCCCTGACCACATCAAAACCTCTCCCACCCTGTCTTCCTTTAAACATAAGTTGAAATCATATCTTACAGCAAACAGCTTTTACTCCATCAATGACTACCTCTCCATGTAAATATTTGCAGTTAATTCATTTTTTCATTATAATATTTACAAATTATCTAGAGTATAACCACAAACAAGCACTGTAATTTAAAATTTTCAAATGTTCCCTTAGCCGAAATGATGTAACAAACTTCTATATATAATATGTGCTTACACGCTTTTCCCTTTGGGTTGTGCAGGTATATAAGACACATTCTGCTGTACATCCTCCAATTGCTGTTTTCTGTGCCATCAGCAATTCTCATCACAATATCACATCAATATTGCTTTATATCCAACTTTTCTTTATTCTATATGAATTCTTAATCTAGTAGGGCATTCTATTATTTTGCATCTACTGTTACTTTAACATAAACACTAATCAATCAATCATCACACACATATATATATATCAATTATATATTATAGACACATTCTACTGTACATCATTGCTGTTTTCTGTGCCATTAGCAATTCTTATCACAATATCATATCAATTATTGCTTTACATCCAATTTTTCTTTATTCTATATGAATTCTTAATCTAGTAGGGCATATTTTGCATCTACTCTACTTTACCATAAACACTAATCAATCAATCAATCATCATATATATACTAGACACATTCTCCTGTACATCATTGCTGTTTTCTGTGCCATCAGCAATTATTATCACAATATCACATCAAAAATTGCTTTATATCCAACTTTTCTTTATTATTTATTATATATGAGTTCTTAATCTATAGTAGCGCATGCTATTGTTTTGCATCTACTCTACTTTAACCTAAACACTGTGTTTATCATTGTTAATCAATTACTGAATCATCATATATAATATATATATCAATATTATCAATCATCATACATATCAATATCAATATCCATATCAATTATCATTTATGCTTTATATTCAACTATTCTTTCTCCTAACACTGTGTATATCATTATATTAATTACTATCACTTTTATTATTAATTATTAATTATAGACTATTCACTTTCTCTGCAAAGAGTTATACTTGTACACTGTACTAGTCTAAGTGAATAAAAATATCTATATCTATATCTATATCTATATCTATATCTATATCTATATCTATATCTATATCTATAAGTCAGTAATGTGTGACTTTGAAACCGGCTTACGACCTCTCGGCTCTCGACCAAGAATTCCCAGCAGCCAGGATACTGGGGTGTTGGTTCCATTGTTGTAAGGTACGTTACGCGTACATAAATACGTTCCCATATGCTCCATATCCATATCCGACCGGCCACAGCATCTCGGCTTATATGTATTTAATAACATTTTGCAAGTACGCCTGAGTGAGATAGATGTAAATATTATTAAAGAGCAATGATTAAATTTCTAAAATTCTTTATCTACAATAATAATATTTCGACAATCTTCAAAGTCAAAAAAATTATTTCATTCAATTATCAGGGTGACAAATGAACTTCTAGAAGTAATTTGGTATTCTATTATTTAAATTTATATCTGGACAACAACACAATTGTATAGTCGTTAATGTTGACGCAGGCAATTGACCGGCATGCAGCGTCAATCCAAGAATTGCGAAACCAAAGACTGCATGACCGCAAGATACGGAAGGTGATGAGGACACTGATGGTTGTGCCATTGTTGCCGGCAAACCGTATCGCTGAGGAAATAATCAGCGTCCGCAACTACGCCCGGGCCATGCTCTGGCTGCAATGTTCTCATATGTCGAGAACTACTAGTCTGACACCGTGAGTTTATTTAACAGTGCTGTTTTAACCCGTGGGAATATACGTAGAGAGAGAGAGAGCATGCTTCACGGACTCGAAAGCAGGACTAGCGATATTCCAATCATGATTTTTGAGCCAATAACAGCGCAGGCGAGCTATATGATTCACAGTCACCCGAGATACGTGTTACGCTGTGCACTCGCTGACTGACTGAGCGGGTCCCACTGCGCATAGACCCCGCACGAAGTTACATGAGTGAATAATTGTAGCTTGTTATTTCAAACACTATCACTTCGCGATTGTCTACGGTATTTTATTATACTGCACGTCTTAATCTCTCATTCCCAATAGAATATGATTATTTATTACACATATTATTAGGACACTATTATTCGTTATTCTGAAAAATACGAGTAGGCAATTAATAAAACAACGAATAAAAACTAAAAAAATGTAACCTGGTACTGCGTTTGTCTTGAGCGACTTATTGTGAATTACGAATGAAGGAAACGTGGAGACAAAAGTGGAATGGTGGCATCCATGTCAAGGTGAAGATAAGCAGTGCTAGGAACTATCGAATTCATTCATTTTGCAATCATAAGATATGTTTTGTTTCCTGCTTCTTACATTGTGGTTAATAATTTTATTATTAGTAGTATTTTCTTTTTTTTTTTTTCAGAAAATGGGGGAAAACAATTAACGTTCTGTTCAAAACGTTGCAAAACATTATACAATTATCTAACTTCTCCCGAAATTGCATAATTTTACCTTACCTTACCAAACTCAAAACAGTAGGTGAAGATAATAAACAAGTGCACAGTCATTTAATCGTATCAGTCAATAAACGTAGCTGATATGCCAAAGAGACCAAGTACTCGATCATAGATACAGAATAATATATGCGCCACCGGTCGGAGGCAGAATCGCATTTTCAACGCTGCAGACCTTCAGTGCTCCCATGATAATATCGAAATTACTGTCCCGAAAAAATTATGCAATTTTGGGAGAAGTTAGATAATTGTATAGTGTTTGCAACTATTGAACAGAATGCTATTTTTTTACAGTTTTCCACAAAAAAATCAAAAAATCCCAAAATTGCATAATTTTACCTTACCTTACCAAACTCAAAACAGTAGGTGAAGATAATAAACAAGTGCACAGTCATTAAATCGTATTAGTCAGTAAACGTAGCTGATATGCCAAAGAGACCAAGTACTCGATCATAGATATAGAATAATATATGCGCCACCGGTCGGAGGCAGAATCGCATTTTTCAACCGCTTGCAGACCTTCAGTGCTCCCATGATAATATCGAAAATTACTGTCCCGAAAATTATGCAATTTTGGGAGAAGTTAGATAATTGTATAGTGTTTGCAACATATTGAACAGAATGCTATTTTTTTTACAGTTTCCACAAAAAAAAATCAAGAAATACGACAATTTTTATAAATTTTAGGTATTTTACGTATTTTCTTCTTTTTTTTTTGCAGAAAACGGGGGAAACAATTAACGTTCTGTTTTAAAACGTTGCAAACATTAACAATTATCTAACTTCTCCCAAAATTGCATAATTTTACCTTACCTTACCAAACTCAAAACAGTAGGTGAAGATAATAAACAAGTGCACAGTCATTTAATCGTATCAGTCAAAAAAACGTAGCTGATATGCCAAAGAGACCAAGTACTCGATCATAGATATAGAATAATATATGCGCACCGGTCGGAGGCAGAATCGCATTTTTCAACCGCTTGCAGACCTCAGTGCTCCATGATAATATCGAAATTACTGGCCCGAAAATTATGCAATTTTGGGAGAAGTTAGATAATCGTATAGTGTTTGCAATATATTGAACAGAATGCTAATTTTTATACAGTTTTCCACCAAAAAAATCAAGAAATACGACAAGTTTTAAATTTTAAGTATTTTTACGTATTTTCTTCTTTTTTTTGCAGAAAATGGGGGAAACAATTAACGTTCTGTTCAAAACGTTGCAAACATTTTACAATTATCTAAACTTCTCCCAAAATGACATATTTTTCGGACCAGTCATTCGAGTTATCATGGGAGCGCGGAACCATACGTTTTGGTCAAACTTGAACCTGAAAGAGCAACATCGGAAATAAAGTAGATTTGAATAGATTTAAATAAATTCCCGTGTTCAATACCACATCGATACTTAAACCGTTGAGTGACTACGATACGATACTAATTTGACGAGCGAAGCGAAGACTTCAATTTCACTGACCCCCAAAAAATTTAGCTCGTTTTTTTTCTGTTTGTTCGCTCTCTACCGGGCAAACGGCATATCCGATTTGATGAAAATTTGACGGGACCATGGAAATCTCTGAACATAGAGCTGTTTTGTTTTTGGGTACAATCGAAGAAATATTTCTCATGAATATCGTACTTTTACGATTTTTTCGATTTTTTATGCGATATTTTCGTGCCATTTGGGCCAATTCTGACCAAACGGGTGGGGCTACAACGTTCATATTATACATGGACATTAAGGTTATGGTAATGTAGTACATTTTGAAAGAAAAAGTTGAAAAAGTTAACCAGAATCCATAGAAATAAAAATTGACAAGAAACAATAGGAACTTGACAACAATCACCTACAATGCGTAGGCAGCAAAACAAAGCACTTGCAAAAGTAAAGATATCCCACGCAAACTAAAAACTTTAAAAAGCTCATCCATCAACGCGGCGGGACTTTAGCGTTTTCCTAGTTATATACATCGTGAAAATTCCACAACAGGCGTTTGTCCGGTAGAGAGCAAACGAAACATAAATACACATACTATTGTACAAAATATAAACAAAACACGAGCTATTTTCTCAAGATTGTCATATTGGAGTCTTCATTACGCAATTCCAATCATAATAATTATTTAATTATTACTCGATGAACGTAACTAGGGAAAGAAACACATCAATAATTGTTGCAAAATACAGCTGCTGTTTGAAATGGATTTGCTTTCGAATCGAAACATAGCCAATTTCCATATTGAATTGCTTGATGATGGCTTGTTGGCGGACATTTGTATCATACTATATCCGATATTGGAATCAAGATTGCACTTTTATGGAAATCAATCCAAAAATTAAAAAAATATAAATCCACACATTTTTACATCTGCGTCATTGTAGAATCGTAAATGATGGATTAGGGGGGTAAACAAATGACGAAATAATTAAGCAATATGACAATATTTTGACTTATGAGACTGATTGAAGGAAGGTCATCAATAAAATCATAACATATGCAATTTCTATTAAACTTAAAAAATTTAAATTTAAAAAATCATATCATGGCCAAGGTTGAAAACGGAAAAATGGAAATAACACAATTTTGACAGCAACAAGGCAAGTTATCTCAAGAATGTGTGTAGGACGTCAGTGCGACGGTGCGACTGTGTGATTCACTTATTGGTGCGACCCAAAGTATTACATTACTACGCGGGAAACGGTTATCTGTGTTGGCCTCGCACAACACTCATTCAAGGTCAAATGCAAGTGCGTGTATTGAGCTCGACTCCGCTACGAAAAACATCACTCCGACGTCGTCCATCTGTAATAATATTCGGAGTTCGGACATAAGTTGAATAATTAGAATGAAAATGTCAATATCCTCATTCAACTTCCGTCAAACAATTCACATAGTTGGTGAGCTTGAGGAAGGAAGGAAAACTGAACACTACACTTAGTGACCTCGAATTTTGGTATGAGAGGGTATTCATGAATGCATGTATTGGGTTTCTTCGGGCTTATAACAATACTATGAATATTATAATAATCAATAGATAATACGCACTATAGAAATGGACGATTGATTATAAGATGCCATGTTATTGTTAATAAAAAAATACTTCGAATTCGTTTACATAATATCACACTCCCATTAATCGAGATAAATTACAAATTTAAAACCTGACAATAAGTTTGCCACAGTTACAAGATAACTATAACGTCTTGATCGAGACCATATCATTGAATGCTATACGTCTCACAAATGTATCTCAAGTGAGGGCTCGTTATCTACTGGAGAATAGATGGTTGTTGATGTTTGCGAGAGTGATACGCGGAGTGTGAGGGGAACTGGTTGTTTGACGATAAACAGAGCATCCCACATGTCTTCATTTATTTATTCTCAATATTCTTGTTAGCATCAAAGGCGCCAAGGATTTCCCCACATATTTTATTTTCACCTTCACCACCACCACACTCGTCGTCAACATAGTCTCCCACCGAACGGGATATTCCTTAACAAAATTTATAATGCCAAAGCAAGCGCAAGGTGAAGAAAAAAATCAATATTTTCTAACTGTAATGAACTCAGTTAATATACCAAACATATCCAGTTCGTACACCGTCTTATGAGGTAGATGTTTGTGGTTCTAAATAGATGATCCAATGCAACTCAAGACGATGAGTGGATGTGGTGGAATGGAGAGTAGGCCTACGTTAGATTATTACTTATAATGGCATCGAACCCGCGTCCCTTGGTGCCATAATATGCTTATCATACTGCACACTATGTGTGAACCACCATGAATGGCATCTTATATTATAAATGAAATAAAATGCATGCTCGATAAATAAAATTACTTCCTAAATGATCAAGGCTGTCCGCGGCTGCGACACAGATCCGAAGCGCACGACTCCTATAAATAATACCGGTAATTAGATCGAATCCTAAATAAGATATGGAAATTTTGAATTGTTATGATCTTGATAAATCATGATCATGTCCAATACATTCAAAGAGACAGTAAGCATCTAGCTCGTCAACTCCAAAAGTACCAAGAAATCATAATAATCTAATAGTATTAAAATACTCGTTTAATCCTTTACAATATGACACTGACTGTACAATAATGGCCTCTCGGCATGAGGATTGTTTAAAACACGCCCTAGACCGACTTGAAACATAAAACTGCAGAGAGCGCCACCGGTCGGAGGTGGAATCACATTTTTCAACCGCTTGCAGACCTTCCGTGCTCCCATGATAGCATCGAAATGGCTGAACCGAAAATTATGCAATTTTGGAAAAAGTTAGATAATTGTATAATGTTTGCAACGTATTGATCAGAATGTACTTTTATTCCTCCATTTTCCACCAAAAAAATCAAGAAGTACGTCAAATTTTCCAAATTTCACGTATTTTCTTGATTTTTTGGGCAGAAAATGGGTGAAAAAAAGTACATTCTGATCAATACGTTGCAAACATTATTCAATTATATAACTTCTCCCAAAATTGCATAATTTTCGGTCTAGCCATTTCGATGTTATCACGGGAGCACGAAACCATTACATTTTGGTCAAATTTTAGCTTGAAAGAGACACCTTAACTCAACATTTTTAAATTTAAGTATAGCAATCGAACGAGAAGGCAATGAACTTTTCAATTGTTACACTTGCATATTAGCGTAATGATTGGAGCGATAAACCACGAAATAAGTGAATTAAAATGTAACAGTTGACCATATTAGCACATGTACAACACCTCCTCTCAAGAGGTCATTATCATCGTCACGAGGATTATATGTAACGTATGTATTTGCTTTTTATTTCATTCAAATCGGTCAACTAATAAGGCATTATTCATGTTTGAAGTAGGAAGTTTTACTTGTTAAATAACACTCAACTAAAATACCATCACCACCAATACCAGTGTGGTGTACTGTATCCAATCCATTCTTACACTTTAATTGTCCCGGTTTGTAACTTTCAAAATATGGTCACCTTACCGACCACCCTTCTTCAAAGGATGATGCTGATGCAACCTGCTCAATTGGTTGAGCCCGTGTTCCCGTAGAGAGAACGATTCAAAGGATTAAAAGTGTTTAAGATCCTTGCTAACACTTTACCAAGCCATTTGGTAGCTTCTGTAGACTTAATTGCAACCACAATTTCCGGGATTGTAAAATAAAACCAACCGTAACCACCAACCCGCTATCGAGTAGGCATCATGACCACATTCCTATTATGACCACTCAAATGAAAAAAGTGTTTTAGTATAATATATAGACAAACGGCTGCACATAATGGTCAAATCTCTTCTTTTTTAACTTAATTGTTTTTGTATATACCTGCGGCCGATATTCGCAAAAATAATATCATTTAAAAGGATTTTTATTTACAATGGTTGTTGCATTGTATAAATTTAACATATTATGTATTATTGTAAAACTGCTCCTCCATGCATAACAGAAAAGGTTTTGAGATAAAAAGGGTTCTTATAATTTGGGGGCGAAGCAGGTCATACCCCTGGGGACAAGTGTAGAAAACGGTAAAGGAGGTGGTAGTTATTCTTCTCTTCTTAACAATGAGCACAACAATAACACTAAAACATCTAACTTCAATAAAACGAAAAGTAGATATGACACAAATGAGTACTAAGGTGACGCTGTGTAGATAACGGTCAAAAGGTGCGGGTCGGCGAGGTCATATGATATGATATTGCTTACGTCTCATATTTATGCAACTTGGCTAATCGAGACAAGGGGGGGACGTAAGGGATGACGCGGGGGGACAAGGGGTGGACAGGCCTGTGCTGGTCAGAACCAGCCACAAGCTTTTTGGGAGGGCAGGGGTTCCCCCACGTCGTGGTCGTCGCCGTCTGTGTCATCATCCGTCCGTGTTGTCTTTGTCGTCGCCGTCGGGGACGTAGTCAAAGGGAAGGGGTTCCCCGACGACGACCCAGAGCTCGCCATTAGTTTCAGGGAGTGAAACTCCCCTATTCACGGGCCAAACCGCGAGAAGGTGTCGAGTTGGAATTTGAAGGCCATTCAGCAGAAACTGAAGCCAACGTCATGTACTGTGGAGTCCAAACAAGAGCGGAACCTACCTAGCTTCGTTTTCGCTTTTAAATCTCGAAATGTCTGGGGAAGCTCGCCACCTCTGTAGCCAGGTAATTGCGGTGGAAAGCAAAAAAGAGAGAATGAGGGGTGTTTTTTACGACCAAAAATTTGTCATTGTTGTATGGGTTAATGAAAATTACATGTTAAGCGTAGTGCCTACAAAATGTGTTCTGGATGCGCCAAGATCAGGAATTGAAATAAACAAAATGACAACATTTCGGTGGATGTCAAAAGGAAAATATCAGCAAGTAGTTGGTTTGCCGCTCTGATTTGGAGGTAAGTAACTTTTCAGAATATAGGCCTACGCAAACTCAATGACTAGGCCTACTAGGCCTAGCCTACCTATTCAAATGGCCACGTGCAAAAAAGTTTAATGGGAACATGGCTGCCGCTGCACCATGTCTGCACGCGCATAAAAATGAACTTGTAAACTTTCAAACATGAAAGGGTAATAGGTATAAGATTTACCATCAACATGTTGATAATTTCCGAAAAAGACAAATTATATAATAAATATAATAAATAAAATTACTTTCAAACAGTAACATTAAACCTAGGATAGTTAGTTAGTTAATGTTGTTTTAGGGCACTCAACAGTAGAGTTATCAGTGCCCATGTCAATTGTATTGGAATCTTCCAAATTTTCTTTTTCCAAAATTGTGGATAACCACCATGTTTTCTTCTTTCCAATAGGAGGAAAGTAAGGGAAGACGTGTGGGGTTAATGAGAAGGAGTGAGGATGTTGGATAGGATGGGTTAAACTGGGTGGGAACGGAGGTGTGCTCGTTGCAGAGAGGGCCGGCAAGTATGGAGACAAAAAAGTGAAAGAAGAAAATAAATATGAGTAAGGCTGTGTAAATGAAGAAAGGCTAGGAGGCTAAGCCTACTTTTTAGGTTATGTTGCCTCAAAATTAATGCTTAAATTTTACAAAGTGGGTATTAAACCATTGTGGATATTCATACGCTCAGCCGTAATAGCAATTTAGCATAGGGCCTACACATTTCATCGGAAGACCTAGAATTGACAGTACAAAACTTGTCTGTTGCTTTAGTTAGCGGTCGTAAATCTGCCGTAGGCCAAATCCCAAGTCAAGGGTTCAAATAGCAGTCGTAAATTTACCATAAGGCCTAGTAGGCCTACAGTCTATCGTTTAAATTGGTCGCCTAACTTTTCTGTAGCTATGGTTAACTCGTTATTAGGCCCTATGTATTTTTTCACAGATGCCTGTTACCTCTGAGTTTATATTTAGGTTAAGATTGAGACATACCTATTGAGACAATATAGGGCATTATATTTTTTGCAGAAAAAAAATGAGTTGCAAGAGTTTCTCAAGGAGAAACTACGGCAATTGCAAACTCCAAATGTTCCGACTAGAACCAAGTCTAGTCGGCAAACTAAGATGCCATGAGCACTGACCAAGAAATGAACCACAATCATTTTCAGTCAATCCCAGTTTCAATTTTTTAATCCCCCTCATTCGAGCACACAACTTCCTGAACCTTCCTCATATCCGCAACCACACACCCATTCTGAAGCCATTCATGACCATTGCCCCCCATCCCCAACCAACTTTTCAAGTGATTCCCTTCCCCACACCGATTCCGTTGTAGGCCTACTCCACGCTGGGATAGCCGAGCTTGAAGAGAAGCTTAGTTCGGCAAAGGAAAAGTTAGAGGAGCTGAGGGCAGCAAAGGGTCGTCAGCAAGGCTGTGGAAAGCTTTGCTCTCTGAACATATGTGAGTACATTGAACAGTACATTGGACAGATGGCGGTGAGTTGTGGGAGTGTGGAATTTGATTTCGGAATGTTGAAATATAATATATTTTGAGTTGATATTGCTTGATATTAGCTTGATATTGTTTGTTTGATGTGGTGGCCTTTTTTGTATTTTGAGAGCTGTGTTATACAGCATGGTTTATTCAGTGTCCAAGGTGGGATTGCCCCATATGATTTATAGAAAACAAGGGGAAGTGTAATGTTTAAGGCCTGTAGTAGTTCCAGGGAGCGGATGCCCACCGTCTCGAGGCCTTCAGGCGAACTTCATACCTATTTTGAAATGGAGGGTCAAAAACTGCTTTATAGGCTGGGTTTGTAGGAGATCCTTTTAATAAGGCGATGTAATTAAGCATTAAGTACTTTCTTCTGGAGGATAGAGATGGTTCTGCAGATTCGCAAAGAAGACTGGGAATAGGGCTCGTACGGAAAGCTCCTGTGGATAGTCTTATACCTGTGTGGTGAACTGTATCCAACGTCTTGATATAAGAAGGTCTAGCCAAATAATAAATTAAACTAGCAAAATCCAACTTGGAGCGGATAAGGGAGCGATGAAGATGTAACATGGTTTTACTATCAGCTCCCCAATTAGTATTGCTGAGCACTCGTAGGATGTTTAAGGCTTTTAAACACTTGGTTCGTTACTGTTGAATATGTGGCCTCCACGATAACTTTTTATCAAATAACATTCCCAAAAATGGTGTTATTTCGGCAAATGGTAAGGCATGGCTTCCCATGTGCAGGTTCGTTGGAATCACGAAAACGAGTGAAGTCTACTTTTTGCAATGCAGGCTCACTCAGGTCATGCATGATATTTGCCCCAATCAGCTTGATGTAATTTTTATCGTTGTTCTGGGCGGAACACTGGTCGGTTGTTTGCGAAATGTATCTCAAGTGGAAAGTAGTCACTACTGTGAAGATCATCCAATGTAATTACCTCCCAAGTCCAGGGACAGGATGGGTGTGCACATCACAAGATCTATTGCCGATAAGGTTCCAGTGTAAGAAGTGAAATGTGTCAACTGGTCCGAATTTAAGAGGAAAACGTTTGCGTTCTGCACGAAATCTGCCACAACATCGCCTCTACGGTCTGATGTCGTTGAGCCCCAGTCTACATGGTGAGCATTAAAATCAAGGGACAAGTCATGATGGTTATGGCCATTTACCATTTTTATTATTAATATTGCTTTGTTGTTTTTGAACGAAGATGAAGAGAATATTATTATGCACCATTCTCTGGTAGAAGAGAAGGAGCGCCGAATAGCCATGAGTGGGAAATGGGAAGAAGGGGTAGTTTTTTGATTGGTTATTGCTTAACGTCTCATATTTATACAACTTGGCCAATCGAGACAAAGGGAGTGACGTAAGGGATGACGCGTGGGACAAGAGATGGACAGGCCTGTGCTGGTCAGAGCCAGCCACAAGCGTATGGGGAGGGCAGGGGTTCCCCCACGTCGTGGTCGTCTCCGTCTTGTGTCATCATCCGTTCGTGTTGTCATTGTCGTCGCCGTCGGGGAGTTAGTCAAAGGGAAGGGGTTCCCCGACGACGACCCAGAGCTCGCCGTTAATTTTAGGGAGAAGAACTCCCCTAATCACGGTTCAAACCACGAGAAGGTTGCGAGTTGGAATTGCCAGAGAGTGGATGGACGAAGAAGAGAGACGCCTGGAGCGTGAGCAGGAGCTAGAGGAAGTGTACGAAGCTAGGTCGTGGTTTGAGAGGTATCAGATGGAAGCTGGAAGCCCAGAGCGAGAAGATTGTAGTAACCCAACTATCCTATCAACGTAAGCAGTAATAGTATTATCTTTGATCCTCCCCTAGCTCTGTAATTCTATCAAAGATTAGTATTCTATGTTCCAATTTAACACTCACATGAACTGGCTGCATGGACTAAGTATCCGTAGCCAATACTCAGAAAAAGAAGAAGAAGCATATGGGGAGGGCAAGGGTTCCCCCACGTCGTGGTCGTCTCCATCTGTGTTATCATCCGTCCGTGTTGTCATTGTCGTCGCCGTCGGGGAGGTAGTCAAAGGGAAGGGGAAAGTTCCCCGACGACGACCCAGAGCTCGCCATTAGTTTCAGGGAGAAGAACTCCCCTAATCACGGGCCAAACTACGAGAAGGTTGCGAGTTAGAATTTGATGGCCCTACAAAGAAGAAGAACACATTGCATTTGTTGATTGGCAGTTTTTACCTGACTAATGTCATATTTGTAAGGTAAATATATGTTTTACTATATATATATTATTAGTTTTATTATAATAAAGTAGCAATATAAATTCAATTTGATTAGTTTTTTCATTAAAATCGTATCAAACATACTTGGACACATTTGTGTATAGTGTGCCTGAGTAACATAAATATGAAGGTGGTGTCAACTTATAGCAGTGCTTTAAAAAATATAATACAAAGATCTGGTTTTCATCAGATGGTAAAAAGTTACACTAGAGTGACCAAGGATAGCATGAGTCTAATTGATCTAGTTATCTCTAGGGACAAACAAACCCAAGTTAAAGTAAGATCCAGACCAACCATATCAGATCATAAATTATTACAAATAAATTTAGGTTCAAAAGAGTTGAAAAAGAAAGTAGAAATAGAGAAAGCATGGGTAAGACGTAAACTTGAGGATGTGGATTATGATTTTATCAATGAAATGTTGCTGGAAAAAGATTGGAATTATGAAAGTAATGATGTTGATTTGTTGGCTAGTGAATATGTTACATGTATGGTGGAATGTTTAAATACAGTTGCTCCTAAGAAGCTCATCACTGTAGACAACAAATTAAGGGCAAATCCTTGGTTTAATAATGAAGTGCAAAGGTATCAAAGGTTGAGGGATGACATGTACATCAAGGCTCAGTTGACTCATGCTAATGAGGATTGGGATGAGTATAAGGGATATAGAAATAAGTTTGTGTATGTTCTTAAGAGGGAGAAAAGTAAGTACTATCAGGAGAAGATTGATAATGCAAGAGATGACCCTAGGGGTATGTGGAAAGTGTTAAAGAGAGTATTAGGGACTAAAGGAAATATTACTGTAAAGATAATATTGTGTTTCAAAATAACAGTGACAATGTAAGTAGTGCTGTAAAGTTCAATCATTATTACATAAGTAGTATACAGGACATTGTTCACAGTATTGGTACGCCGATAGTAGATGCGGGTAATGCTGAGAATTTGAGAACTGAAGATAGGCCTACAGTACTTGAAGGGATAATAAATATAGATAATAATGACGGCATAAATAAAAATATACTTTCGGATTTTCAAGTGATAACTCTGAGCAAAACTTCGCCGCATCATCCTTAAAATGCCAAACAAGAAAGGGACGGAAGAGGGAATATCAACATTATTATTGAAAAAGACTTTACGTAGAGGGGGGCATGCTCTGTTGAGCATAATAAACCAGTCAATTTGGTCTGGTAAGGTACCAAAAGAATGGCTAGTTGCAGAGGTTATCCCCATTGGTAAAATTCCTAAGCCAAAAAAACCCTGAAGATTTCCGCCCAATTAATATGCTCCCTACTTACGAGAAAGTGCTTGAAAAAGTAATACATGAGCAGCTGTTAGGCTTTTTTGATAAACAGGGTATTTTGCATGAGCATCAATCTGGATTTAGAAATGGTCATTCTTGCGAGACAGCATTACAATTGGTCATTGATAATTGGATGAAAGATTTGGATGATGGTAAAGTCACTGTTGCTGTCTTCCTAGACATTAAAAGAGCATTTGAAACGATGCCTAACTTGCGGGGCCCATACGGGCAATGTAGGCAGTGCGGGCTATTTGCGGATTACGGGCATCTTGGTAATTGCCCTCATGTTGCCGTTAGGGCGGTTTATGGGCAAGTTGAAATTTGCCCGTAAAATTTAATATCCATCTTACCCGTATCTTGCCCTAAGGGCGAGATACGGGCAAGATGCGGGCATCATGGTTGCGGGCGGATTATGGGCAAGTCTCCATCTCGCCCTAAGGCAAAAAGAAGCAAGATGCGGGCATCATGGTTGCGGGCGGATTACGGGCAAGTCTCCAACCCTCGCCCAAAAGGGCAAGATGAACCCAAGATGGGGGCATCAGGGGTTCGGGTGGTTTACGGGAAAGGGTCCCCCACCCTCGCCCTAATGGAAAGATGAAGCAAAAATGCGGGCTTATGGTTTGCGGGTGGTTAGGGCAAGTCTCCATCTGGGCCCAAAGGGCAAAAAGGGAAGAAAACATGCGGGCATCTTTGGTTGGGGGTTGGTTTTACGGGCAAAGTTCCACTCCCCAAATGGCAAGATAAGCAAGTTTTGGGGGGCATCAGGGTTTTTGCGGGCGGAAGGGGGGAAAGCTCCATCTGCCCTAAGGGCAAGTTTAAGCAACATGCGGGCATCATGGTTCGGGTGGGTTTGGGGGAAAGGGCCCCCCCATCTCCCCCTAAGGGCAAGGAAAAGCAACATGGGGGGCCATCATGGTTGCGAGGGGATTACGGGAAAGCCCCACCCTCCCCCTAATGGCAAGATGAAGAAAGATGGGGCATCATTTTTGAGGGGGGAATTTGCTCCAAAAAACACTGCAAAGGGAAACCAAAAAAAGAATTGTATTTTAAAGATGAATTTACACGGGTTTTTACATCTTGTTTTTTTTTTTGGGTCCGGTCCCTTAGGGCCCCTTACGCCCCAAAATTAGTTTTGAGCAAAAATTTTTAAACAGACACCCGTGCCGGGGTAACTGAAAATGCTAAAAAATGGGGAAAAATCCTTTTCCCCTTTTAAAAAACCTAAAAGGGAAATTAATAAAAATTAAAAAATATAATGGAAATTTGAGTTTTTTTTTTAATTTTAACGCCCAAGGGTTTTTTGTTTTGAAGAAAGCTTTTTTATCGAAGATTTTTGTAAAGGCCGTGATTGTATTCAGGGGCCCAAAAATTTTATCAATTTTGCCGCTAAAGGGTTCCCCAAATTTCCCCGCTGGGTTTTGGATAAACCTTGCAACCCTTTGGTTGTATTTCGTACTGCCCATGTTTTCGTAGTAAGTTTAGCATTTCAAAACTTTTTTTAAAAATTTTTTTAAAATACATCCAAAAAATTAGAATATCTTTCCCGAGGGGAGGGTTTAAACCCCTAGGTTTTCCCCACATTTCGGGTAAAAAGGGGCCCCCTTCCCCAAACTAAAACTAGGAAAACCCCAAAGTGGGTTTTTTAGACAAGTGAAGCGAAATCATGTGTTTGAGTACCGGGACTTTTGCATTTAAGTTTGTTTAAAAATTATAAAGCTATTTTTTAAATGGGGTTTTTGGGGGGTAAACCTGTAAGGCCATAATGCGCCACCCCTATAGCCATGATAGGCATGGGAGGCCCTAGGTGGGGGAAAAGAAAGGGAATTTTAAAGGGGTCCCAAAACACATGGTCATTTACCCCGTCTAAAACGATTTGGGCTTTTTCCCTAATAAGTTAATAAATTGTAATAATTGTTTAAATTTATGAGCAGATTGAAAGCTTTTTCACACAAGGTATAGTTTTTCGATAAAATATTTTACTGATTTAAGTCTATTGAAGGTTTTTAAAACATTTCCTTTTAAATTTTTCACAATTTTTAAAGTTTTAGCACTAAAATTATGGATGAGCTTTAGCGATTTTTAGCGAGCGGGGCGAAGTTTCCTTTTCATAAATGGAGAAAAAAATCCGGAAATGTTTTTTTTTTTTTTTTTTTTTTTTTTTTTTTTTTGTGTTTTGGTCCACAAAATTCCCGGGCAAACCCGATACCCCGATTGCGTTTAAAATTTTCTGGAGGCCTTCGAAATCTCTAAACTTAAAAAAGCCACGTTTTTGAGCGCAATCGGGAAATTTTTTTTCCCCTCAAAAAAAAAACCCCAATTTTTTAACGTTTTTTTTCGTTTTTAAAAAAAAATTCTTGATTTTAACACCTAAAAGGGCTTTACTGATTGAAAATTTTTTTTCACAAAACCCTTTGATTTTATGAATTAAGATTTCGTGTGAAAATTTGAGGGGGAAATAAAAAAAATTATTTCTCATGAAAATCGAAAAATTTTAAACGTTTTTTTTTTTTTTTTTTTAAAAAAAATTTCTTTGACTTATAACCCCCCTACATGCTTTACCCATTGTAATGATTTTTTTAAACAAAAAACCTTTTAATTTCATAAACTAATATTTTCGAAAAAAATTTTGGGAGCGCAATCGAATAATTTTTTTTTCTTATAAAAATTGAAATTTTTTACGTTTTTTTTCTTTTTTAAAAATTACGATTAATTAAAAAAATTAATTTAAATTTTTTTTATAAAATTTTTTTTTAATTTAAAAAAATTTAATTTTTTAAAAAAAAAAAAAAATTTTAATTAAAAAAAAATCTGGGGACTAAGTAATGTTTTTTTTTCACAAAAAACAAAAAATCCCCCGAAAACAACTTTGCAGCTAAAAATGCACCATATCCCTTCTCCAAAAACGCGGGGGGACTTTAGCTTTTTCCTAGTGTAAAATTAAACATTCTTTTTAAAATTATTTTTTAAAGAAAATCCTCACCATCCTCCGAAATTTTTATACATTTTTTTTTTTAAGTTTCACTTTAAAGAAGTTCACCTACTATACAAATTAAATTTTTGGTCAGTGCTTTTTTGGATTGTACAATCCAAAAAGCCTATTTTTTTTTCTTTTTAAAATTTCATGTAGTTTTTTAAGTCTTTTTTAAAAAAAAATTTTATTGCTAAATGTCATGTTTTCCCACTTATTCCCCCAATAAAAACCAATATAATTAAAAACCAAATTTAATATTAACCAATTATAAAAATTTCCCAATAAAAACCCCAAATAACCCAAGGTTTTTTCTCTGCTTTAAACGTTTAGATTTGATTTATGTTTCATCCCCGTATATTTTTTTGAACCCTATCAATGAAAAAAAATAAGATAGTATTTTAGTTTAATATTTAAATTTTTAGTTAAAAATCAAAACCAAAATTTAATGAAAAAAAATAAAAAAAACACATAACAAATTAACCAAAAACCCCCAAGTAGCGTCTGAAAAGGTCCCTACTTTCCCGCCTACACGCACATGGGCAAAAGGGGAACCCCTCTTTGGGCCAGCAAAACGCGCCCAGTTACTTACAGGGGGCGGGTTCCGAGGGGTTTTAAACGCGTCCGGAAGGGGAAAAGGGAGGTGCCTCGGGGTTCGAGCCCGGGTTTGGCGATAAAATTTAATTTTGATGTTTTTGTCTAATAATTGTACTTTTTCCCCTCCTTACGATCTCTAATATGAAATTAGTTAAACCCCTTAAAAGTGATTAATTTTTTAATTTTTTTTATTCTTTTTTTTGGGTTTTCGGGGGGTTTACTTGCTTTTATACTAGATGGCGTAGGGGACGTGGCCCTTTGCATGTACGGGCGGGGATGACCACAATGGGGTTTTCCCAAATGGGCAGGATAAAGCTAAAATGGGGGGTTTGCCAGTATGGGCAGGAGGGCCCACAATGCGGGGCTTGCCTTTTATGGGAGGATGAGGTAAAGGCAGGCTTGCCAGTAGGGCAGGAAGCTAAAAGGGCGGGCTTGCCCGTACGGGCAGGTGCGGGCGGGGGTGAAAATTTTTTTTAAGGGCCCCCCTCAGGCATCCCCGAAGGGGGCCCCCCCCGTCGGGCCAACTTGCGGGCGGGGATGCGGGCATTATGCGGGCAAGAGATTGATTGGATTTGTTTTAAACGTCTAATTTTAGCAACTTGGCTAACGAGCCCAAAGGGGGGGACGTTGGGGATGACGGGGGGGGCAAGGGGGGGACGGGCCCTTTGGGGCTGGTCAGAACCAGCCACAAGCATAGGGGGAAAGGGCGGGGGTTCCCCCCACTTTCGTGGTCGTCTCCGTCGTGTCTTTCACCGCCCGGGTGTTTGTCTTTGTCTTTCCCCCGTGTGGGAAGGTATTTTAAAAAGGGGAAAGGGGGTTCCCCACGACGCCCCCCAGAGCTCGCCATTATTTTTCAGGGTGAAACTCCCGGGAAACTCCCTCTGCTGCTGCTGGGATTACAAAATTTAATTTGCACAATTATGGAGTAAGGGGTAAGGCTTTGGGGTTTGGGTTTTGGGAAAGCTATTTAAATGATAAGGGAAACAAATAAATAAATTCCAAAATGAAGTTTTAGGGGAAATTTTTAGTGAAAATGGTTTTTCCCTCAGGGCTCTGTGTTTGGGGGCCCTTATTTTTATTTTCTATGGTAAATTAAAATTCAGTATTAATATGTAAAAAAAATTTTTTTAAACGTTTTTTGAGACACTTTGCTGTTTTTCATGTTTAGGGCTTAGTTTTCAAGAGATTTGTGATGCCAAATTTTTAATAGAGTTTTTGTTAAATTTTCTGAATGGGTTAAGCTTAATAAATTGGGGGTTAAAAACTAAGTAAAAAATAAATGTATGTTTTTTAACCCATCAATAAAAGCAGAGGAAAAAAGTGATGGAGATTTTTTAATGAAAAACTTTATTTGTAAATTTATGGTTTAAAAATACTTTTTTTAGTGAAAAAAAATATTTGGGTATAAATTTTTGATCAGACTTAAAAATAGACAAGCAAAGTTGAATATTTTTGGGGGAAAAAAAAATTGGGGGAAAGAAAAATTTGGATTTTTTAGGAGAATTGGTAAAAAAACCCTTTTTGCGAGAACTAGAAAAACTAGTTTTTAAAAAGCAATGTAATGCCACATTTTAAATATTTTTAATACCCTTGTTGTTTGGGGGATCCCTCTTCAAGATTTAGTATGTTTTCAAAAGATGCAAAAAAAGGGATCGAAAAATTTCTTAAATTTTGGAAAAAATACACTCCCGTGAGGTCATGTTGGCCCGGGTAGATATGTTACATTAATTTAAATAATTTTTTTTAATGTTTAATATTTGTTTTACAAAATTAACCCCAAAGGGGATGTTACCTGGGTTTTTTTTAAATAAGAATATTAAGTAAGTGCAGACTATGTAAGGATAATATGAGAAATTGTAAGGGTATAGAGTTTAAAGGGGGGCAATTTTAAAAATAGGAAAACCCGAACAGTGTTTTTTATGTGGAGTTAGGGGCTACAATGGGCCCTTTTAAAAGTTTCAAGGATGAGGTTTGTGTGCATAAATTTAAAACCCCAAATTTTGGGGAAATGTACTTAAAGAGATTTTTTTAGATTTTCCTTTCCCGTATTTTTTCCCTTTTAAACAGTTTTTATACCTGCCCCGGTTTGATATTTTATCTTTTATCATAAAAATGTACAAATTTTTGTAATAGCAGTTGTTTGGGTAAATAAACAATTTTCTTTTAAAATTCCCTTTTTCAAATACAAACAGACAGTATTTTATGTTTTTTTATGTTTTTGCTGGGTTTTAAAAGTGTAAACTACACAGAAACAAAGTAATAAACCCGTAGGGCCCAGGGGTTTTTAGTTCCATAAAGGGGGGTGGGGATCCAAGTGAAGTTGAATTTTTGACGTTTTAAACCCTTTAATTTTTAGGTTATGTTGGGCCCAAGGCCCCTTTCAAAATTTTTTCTATTCCAGGATTCCCAAAATATGTCTTTTAACTAGGTAGGGGGCCCCCTGAACATCCAAGATATTACTAACTTTTTGAGAGTTGAGCAGAAAATGAGTTTCTGGGGGTTTTGACGAGGAGGGAATTTTGGGTGGCAGCTTTACAGGTAGGCCCAATGCTAAAAGAATCAGTAAGCTCTAGGGGAAGCTCATCAAAAATTTAGGAGGGGAAAATTGATGACCAGTCCAATGGGGCCCGATCAACCCCCCAAAAGCCCACCCAAAAGTTGGAAAGGTAGAGCTAGGGTAGGCCAGAGGTAGGGTCTGCTAAGGGAAAACCGGGTTCCCCCTGTGAAAAGGCGAGAGGTTTTACGGCCCTTTATTGGGGCTGGACTTTGATGGAAAACTGCATTTTTTTTATAAAAAAACCCCTGCAAAAAACCTCCAAGATGTCATGAAGCAGCATGTAAGGGGGAGGGAAAGCCGGGGACCAGTGGGGCAGAGCAAGGATCCACTCTGCCCCAAATGTTTTCCCCTAAAATTTCCCTACGCGGTTTTTTAAGGGAAAAAAAGGAAATGTTCATCAAAAAAACTTTACAATTACTCCCTTATTAATTTCTCATTATCTCTAAAAATCAAGAAACCCTTAATTTTTTTTTTTTAAGTTGTAATTCATGCTCTGAATATCATAAAATTTTAAAAATTTTAAAACAATTTTAAAATTTTTTAATTGTTTAAAAATTTTTAAAAAAATTTTTTTTTTATTTATTTATTTATTTTTGTATTTTTTTTTTATTTAAAAGGGCTATCCTATTCAGTTATAAAAACTGATTTACAAAGGAGGACAACTAATTAAATCTTTTTACCCTAGATGCAGACACAACAATGAACTTTGGGAAAAAAGTAAAAATTTAAACAATGCATTAAAACTCAACAAAATTTTATAACAAAAAAAAGGATATTAAAAGCAATTTATGAATGAACCCAATATATTAAAAAAAGGGGGGGGGGAATGAAAAAAAAAAAAAAAAAGAAAAGAAAAAGAAATAAAAAAAAAAGAAAAAAAATTTTAAAAGGAAAAAAAAAAAAGAAAGAAAGAAAGAAAAAGAAGAAAAGAAAACATTTAAAAAAAAAAAACGGGGAAAAAAAAAAAACTGGGTTTTTTTTAGACGATTTAAATCAAACGGAATATGGGTTTTTTCCCAAAAAAACCCGGAACCCGCCCAAAACAGGGAGTAATCAAATCTTTCGCGGGAAAAAAACCATTGAACGCGAATCTTTATTTTTGTGTTCAAATCTTTATAACAATTTGTGCAAAAGACTTGCCCCTTTAAAATATAATTATATAGATATATAATTTTTTTAAAAAAGTTCAAGTTTAAAAACTGGTCATAGAAAAGATACAGGGCACCTTAAAATTTAATTTTCAAAATTCCACCAGTGGGCGGCAACCAGAAAAATCTAGGCAGAAAAATATCAATTGGAAAAAAAAATTGAATACATCAAAAACAAAACAATAATGAACAAACAAAAAGAACAGCAAAAAACATAAATAAGAACATATGAAGATAAATTTAAAATTACATAAACATAGAGACCAAAGCCCCCAAAAAAATAGTTTTAAAAAAAATTTTCTTTTATTTTTCGATTCATTTTCATTTCCTCAAATTTTTCCCTTTTTAAAATTTTACTATTCCTAGCTCAGTAAACGGCTTTAATAATCATAAGAAATTTTAAATTTCCAAAAAGGGTACTCCTCTGTACAAGAATGACTTTTTTAATGATTCAGAAATTAATTTTGGGGGCTTTCAAAGAGTTCATTAAAAATAGAATTTCTATTTACGATCAAACCCAAAATTTAAAAATTTTTGGGTAAAATACCTGAATACATACCTTTCAATATTTTGTATTGGGATTTCCCCGTACGCTTTTATTTCTTCTTTCCTCAATCGTGAAAAAAATCAGATTGTAAATCTTGGCCCCATAGAATTGAATCAAACCTTTTAAAAAATACACGTACAATTTGGGGCCCTTTATTTTTTTGGGATGAAAAATTTTTGTGATATGACAAAAACAAAATAGTTTGGGGCCCTTTTGGAAATTTTTTTTCAAAAAAAAAATTCCCTTTAATTTATGGGCAGTATGGGACAAACTTTTTTTCTCGTTTGTTTTTTTGCAGTAAAATAGCGGGCTCAGTAAAGAACAGGGGAAAAACCAAAAACATCCCATGTGATAAAAATTTTTGGGTTTTGCCCAAATATTTTTTTGTTTTTTAGTTTCGATATTTTTTTGAAATTGTGCGAGTTTGACCAAACGGGTGGGGCTAAACGTCCTATTTTAATGGATATTAAGGGAAAAAAGATGTAAATTTCTTTTTTAAAAAAAAAGTTAAAAAATTACTAGAATCCCTTAAAAAAGGTTTTAATATTCGTTTTTTTTTTGATATATAATTACAATTAACAAGAAACAATAGAAACTTGACAAAAATCCCTTACAATGCGTTCAAAAAGCCCTTGCAAAAGTAAAGAAATCCAACACAAACAAAAAACTTACAAAAAAGCTCATCCATCAACGCGACTAAAAAATGCTTTCGCGAAGCGGCCTAGTTAACAATCATATAAATTTTCAAGAGTTTAAGTTCATAAACATAGAAGTTAAGAGTTTAGGTGGTGTCCTGCCTTAAAAAATGGGCGACTAAATCAACTGGGATTACCCGAAAAGCTATATTAAAAAAACATGAATTATTCCCAGCCCGCACCAAAAAACCCCAACCAAATCCTTCCAATTAATCGGAAAACATTCCAAACATCCCAGAAAAACAGACGTCCACAAGCCATCTCGGAGCCCACCACCTTCAGCATTCAAGAAATCAAATGACCTTTTCTGCACACCAGCCCACTTCCCCTCGTGCATTGCGTGGCAAAGGATTTGGGCCTCTCGGCAGGAATTGCAATTAAAATTCTAACGAAAGTTTGGAGGATGGACTACCTCAAATCCCAGAAGGCCGACGTTGGTGAGGTTGCCTACCTCCCAAAATGGCAGGCTTGTCTGCAATTTTGGTTTACAAAACTTTCGCTCCCGCCATAAACCTACGCTCGAACCCCTTACACCAATCACTCAAGTCTTTTCAAAGCTACTGTGACTACTATAATATTCACATCTAGCCATGCCCAGGCGGGGAACGGCCTTGACCAGCTTAGTTGGACCCCAGGTGAAACAACTGATCAAAAAAAAATTTTCTCCAGCTCAGACTCGAGATCCTAGTATGTGTACTGCCCACGCCAGATCCCAATACACAGCAAGCCTAGCTGACAATCCTGCTGCCCCCACAACAAGCAGCAGATCCATGGGCCTGACACAACCAGAGGCCACAGCCGAATCCTCAACGCAGCCCACGACTCCTGTAAACTCTGAGATCGAGACCACGAGTAGCCTGACGCAGCCTGGGCCATAGTAGAGTCCCCGACGCAGCCCACGACTCCTGTTAACTCTGAGATCGAGACCACGAGTAGCCTGCGCAGCCTGGGCCCAAAAGTAGAGTCCCCGGGACGCAGCCCACGACTCCTGTAAACTCTGAGATCGAGACCACGCGTAGCCTGACGCAGCCTGGGGCCCAAAGTAGAGTCCCCGACGCAGCCCACGACTCCTGTAATTTCTGAGATCGAGACCACGAGTAGCCTGACGCAGCCTGGGGCCAAAGTAGAGTCTCCGACGCAGCCCACGACTCCTGTAAACTCTGCGATCGAGCCCACGAGTAGCCTGACCGCAGCCTGGGGCCATAGTAGAGTCCCCGACGCAGCCCACGACTCCTGAAAACTCGGACCGAGACCACGAGTAGCCTGACCCAGCCGGCCGTTGACAGTTCTCCATGGATCAGACCCTGAAAATTATTTTGGCGCCAAACACGAAGCCATCGAGCCTTCCAGGGTGGTTGTGCTCCCGGCCCCCGAAAACCCAATGCCGTCAAGCCCTCGGGAATGTTCGAGATCCGGGTAACGGAAAACCTTGCCGGCTTCACACCCCAACGTAGAAAGAAACAAGACCAGCCGCAAGACCAGCGAGTTCGTGCCTACTCCCTGACCCTTCCCCCCCGACTTTCCAAAACCAACCACAAAATAAATTTCCCGCTCCATCAAATTTTCTATCTACCAACCACCACACAAACCCAGCATAATACATCCTAACACACCTAGATCCACCATTCCCCCTCAGGCTACGCCCCAAAACCCCACCCCCTTTTTCTAGTCCCAAAATCACTTCCCTTAACATCCAATCAGTCCGTAACAAGATAGAGGAATTGGAGCTTTTCACCACTCAATCCTGCCCAGACGGATCTGCCTCTCGGAACACTGGCTAACATCCCCCGGGAAGTAGCATCCTTCTGTATTCCTGTCCAATCAAACATAGAAATGTTTAGTCGATCTACTTACTCCCATGGAGGAGTAGCCATCCTTGCAAAACCCCACTTAAATATCTCACCCATCCTCGAGATCCGTGACCTGTGTATAGAAAAGGCAGGCATAGGTTGAGGCAGTCAAAAGGTGCGGGGCGGAGAGGTCATATTGATGCTGCATGTTAAGTGCGTTGAAGCTTTGCAGAAACGCGTTGAGGGACGGTACCACATGAGCTCTAAGAAGTATAATTCCTTGGTTGTGAGTGTTTTTTCCATATATGAAGCGAGGATCATTGTGATGTTACTATAATGTCGCAGATATTATCTTACCCAAGGATAATACTGTCATTATGGACCGACGGGTAGGCTTATATATATATATATATATATATGAAGGTCACCTTTCATAACAAGTCACCATCGATTGAAAAAATATTACGGAATACAAGTATGACACTGCTTCGCGATTCTGTTCACTCAAAAAGAACGTCAATTAAATGAGGCGAGTCAAAAGTTATACGATTCTCATTGTACTTTATCAACAACTCTTCACGCTGCACTACGGTATCAAGTAGATGACATTTCACAGCAACGTGCAGACGACGTTGCTGCCTTCACTTCAATCAAACAAATAGATAAGTTCATATACTTTACAGTAAGCAAAAAGCTGCAGTCAAACAACCACAACATGTAAATTAAGTACAGAACCTATCTGATCATCTTTTTAAAACCCACCCACTTTATCTGTATTAGAAAAAGGATTTAACTTTGCTATCGCACCCTCGAGGATACCTACCGAAAACATATAACAGGGGTTGAATCAGCAATATTTGGTCTACCAGATGATGTAGCTGAAACCATACGGCAAAATACATGCCACATTCTTAGCAAAGCAAAACCTCCTGCTAGAAACATGACTCGCGACGAGATGCAAGGCTTGAATTCGTTATATAATAAAAGTAAGGGCGACGCGGGGGGACAAGGGGGGACATGCCTGTGCTGGTCAGAACCAGCCACAAGTGTATGGGGAGGGCAGCGGGTTCCCCCACGTCGTGGTCGTCTCCGTCTGTGTCATCATCCGTCCGTGTTGTCATTGTCGTCTCCGTCAGGAAGGGATTCAAACGGAACCGGAACTCGGCGTTGATCGAACGGGAGGACATAAGTGCGCGGAGGTGCCGTTACCTCCATTTGATTCAACAGTATCGGAGGGACGGTCGATCTATCTACTGCACGGATGAAACTTGGTGCAATGCTGGGCACACACGGGACCAAGTGAGCAGGACACTACAGTCCCATCAGCCAGGCGGCTCTGCTTGACGGATGGGTGAACGGATGGGTAAATGGCGGCAAGTACATTCTCAAAGCAACTAAGCATGTGGGAGACTACCACGAAGAAATGGATGGGACAAATTAAACGGGGTAGTTTCGAGACGTTTTACCAAGTTAGCAGCAAACAGCGTCTGTGAACCGTAACCGAAACAGGGGAAACCTCCTGTATATGGTGCTAATTAGAACCAGTGGAAAACTGGATATGCAGGGAAATCGTAGAAGGTGTCAGTGATCACAATGCAGTAATTACAATTTTGAAGACGGTGAAAGTTTAGAGGACGTAAAGGAGGCAAAAATCTCATGGAGATATAACAGAGCAGATCAGGAGAGTATGAGGGAATACATGAGAGATAAATTAGGGGAATGGACTGAACAAAGTAAGGGTGCACAGCAGTTATGGGATAACTTTGTTGAAATATGTAAAGTTGCAAGAGATTGACAGGTACCCCATAGGGGAGGTTTAGCGAGATGTATAGGCGCTCCACGCTAAGAAAGGAGTTGCGCGCGCTTTTAACGGGTGAATTTTAGCCATTCAGCAGGCTCCAATTTAAAATAACGTTCGCTGATTGGCCCGTCGAAAGCGCGCGCATCTCCTTCTTAGCGTGGAGCGCCTATAAACACGTGCAACAATAATATTAAATCGCCAACGGGTTGCACGACGGCCATGATTCGCCATCTTCAAATGCACCCGAAAGTGAATGCAAAATATTTGGATGCCAAGAAAAAAGACGTCGCCAAGAAATCGGCCGAAAAATCGTTGAAGGTAGGCCGAGGAAGGTTGGCTAGGACCAGGACTGGCCTAGCCAATCGTGGATGCCAGATGTTTGTAAAAAAAAAATGTAACGTTATGACAAAAATAGTGACAAGGCCAAGAAGATAACTGGTGCGATTCAGAACAACTCTAAATTTACTATGTGCTTCGTTGCTAGGGACGGCTCCAAAGTCACCGTTTACAATCTCCTGAGACACGAACTGATGGACTTAAGTCCAAACCAGAAGTTAAAAAACTACTGACTTTAGCAGGAATCAAACCCTGGACCTTCTGCATTGGAAGCAGATACGCTAACAACAAGACCAACGAGCCACACTGAAAGTATAGGCGGCAAGATGGCGGAAGAGGAGGTCGAACATTGTGGTGTGTGCTCCAAAGAATTGTCTGGGGATGCAATTCAATGTAGTGTATGCGATATATGGACGGACAAAAAATGTACGGGACTTACTAAAGGTATCTATAACACTTATTCCTAGCAAACAATTCCGTGGTATTAGTGGGTTCTCTTATCATGATATTTGTGGGTCCCGTGTGCAATTTTGTGATAGAGTATTGAGAGTGGTATCATTTTTTTTCCTTGTGAAGTACTGATTCAGAAAGTGATGGTGGGGATCTGGGACCCGCGACTGGAAGGGGTGAGGGGTGGGGGTTAAAATGTCGAAATTTGTAAATATAATCAATATATTTTTCTCATTTTTTCGACAATTTTAATTGTTTTAATTATTTTTAGCTTTTAAACACTATATTTAACTTATATATTTCAATAAATCATTAAATTGACCTCCATATTGGATTCAAAATGGCGGAAATAGTTATTTCTTAAAATTCCGCACATAGTCGTGTGGGATATCAGAGTAAAGGTATTTAACGTCTCAATATGGATAAGAGAACTGTTTAATGGTCATGGTTATCACTAAAAGTACCAAAATCGACATTGATTGACTTGTAGACCAGTGTCCTACCGATTTCTTCAAAATATACATGAATTTTATATTGCCATTGCCAATATTTTAGTTTTTTTTTTACTGCAGAGTACAAATGTATGACATGGCATTATGATAAAGTAAAATTAATGACATTTAACAAAATTTAAGTTCAATATATTTTTTCAATATATTTCAATACATTTGATTTAGCACAAGAACATCGTACTATATTCAACAGTTCTTCAGACCCGCAAGGGATGTCACACATTACTGGCTCATACGATTTATCATCATCTATAGTCCATCCCAAGTCTGTTACTAATGGTATACGAGGGTTTGCAACATGCGATTGCTACCAAATCAATGCTTGATAATGATCTCTTCTGATAGCTGGGCGTAGTGCAGCTTGAGTCGGTGGCATATTTGTGCCTCATACTTGCTTTTTCGTAAAAAAAAAAAAAAACAACCAACATAAACACCATAGTTTCTCACGCAGAGTATTTATTTTGGGCACTCGCAAGTGCACAGAGCAGATGTATTCTTCAAGGACTCGATACGTTTCTTCTCCAATAATTGTTTGTGTTCCACCTAGTGATGCAAGGCTTCCAGGACATTGTCATCAGCATCTACAAACCTGTTCCAGAAACTGGTCTTAGATTCACCAGAAAATGAACCAGTAATGTCAGCTTCAGAAAGAGAATGCATTCCGAGAAAAGCAACAACTCGTTTTTGTCCCAATGCTCAGAAATTTTTGTATTGAAATCGACGTGGTTCAAGCTCTGTTAAAACCAGATAAGAATATTTCTGGAGTTGTGAATATCGATGTGTTTAGCCAACACTGGAACGTCAGTGTCAGGAGTGAAGATAGTCAAGGACTGAGTCTCTCTTTCGGTTTCATGAAGCGCCAGACCTTGGCCTAGCGCACTATCAGAAATTTGTTCGTGAAACGTATCATTGTGATGACTGTTAATTTGTGGGATACAGTTCCACAAAACAAGTTGATACTGTGTAAGACTATGACAAAGAAAGTAAAAGTAAAGACTTAACAGTGTGTTGTTTACTTAAAAGAAGACAGGAAGCTTTTCAATCTTCTTGTTGTTCTATGTCATTCTCTGCCAAAAATAAATCTAAAAGAATAAATTGGTAAATACAAGCTATCTGCTGATCCATGCAGTATGTTTGGAAATGAATGAACCATGAACCACGTTCAGCAAAAGGAAGCTAACACATCATTTGGAAGACCACGCATCCAAATAACTGCAAGCTGACGATACAGAATCTCCAAATCCAAATGATAATCCCAACTCTGAAATATCAGTTGGGATTGTAGATGGAATGGCAGAAATACACGCATTAAAGCTTGCAAAGGACACCAGGACAATTTCAGATTTGGCAGATCAGTTTTGTAAGAAAGTCTTTTCAAAGTATGGGAGTTTCTCAGTGGTCCATGTGTATTTGATACGTATGTTGAGAAATCACTAAAAAAATCACAAGAAACAAACAGCAGCTGGGAAAGCCCCCCATCAATACAAAATAGAACCTCACACAATAATAAATCGGTCCCTCTAAACAATATGTCCCATTTCAAAAATAAAGATTCGATTACAGAATTGTTGAGTAAAAGTATATTAAAAATGGCTACAGACTTGAATGAAAATGTGTTGTTTCTTACCGCAACATTGCAAAAGCCACTAAACTTCATGTCGACAAAAGCATTTATCAGAGGCCGACACGAAAATCATTCTCCATGCACTTCATGCAACCGAAAGAGAGACTCGTCAGTCCTTGACTATCTTCACTCCTGACACTGACGTTCTAGTGTTGGCTAAACACATCGATATTCACAACTCAAGAAACATTCTTATCTGGTTTTAACAGAGCTTGAACCACGTCGAATTTCAATACGAAAAATTTCTGAAGCATTGGGACAAAAACGAGTTGTTGCTTTACTCGGAATGCATTCTCTTTCTGGAGCTGACATTACTGGTTCATTTTCTGGTAAATCTAAGACCAGTTTCTGGAACAGGTTTGTAGATGCTGATGACAATGTCCTGGAAGCCCTTGCATCACTAGGTGGAACACAAACAATTATTGGAGAAGAAACGTATCGAGTCCTTGAAGAATACATATGCACTGTGTACTTGCGAGTGCCCAAAATAAATACTCTACGTGAGAAACGATGGTATTTATGTTGGTTGTTTGTTTTTTTTTTACGAGAAAGCAAGTATAAGGCATAAGTAAGCCACCGACTCAAGCTGCACTACGCCCAGCTATCAGAAGAGCTCATTATCAAGCATGATTTGGTAGTTGATTTGGCATGTTGCAAACCCTCGTATACCATTAGTAACAGACTTTGGATGGACTATAGATGATGATAAATCGTATGAGCCAGTAATGTGTGACATCCCTTGCGGGCCTGAAGAAACTGTTGAATATAGTACGATGTTCTTGTGCTAAATCAAAATGTATTGAAATATATTGAAAAAATATATTAAACTTTAATTTTGTTAAATGTTATTAATTTTACTTTATCATAATCCATGTCATACATTTGTACTCTGCAGTAAAAAAATCACTAAAATATTGGCAATGGCAATATAAAATTCATGTATATTTGAAGAAATCGGTAGGACACTGGTCTACAAGTCAAATCAATGTCGATTTTGGTACTTTAGTGATAACCATGCCCATTAAACAGTTCTCTTATCCATTTTGAGACGTTAAATACCTTTTACTCTGTACCCACACGATTGCGGAATTTTAAAAAAATTTATTTCCGCTTTTTAAATCCAATAGGCGGTCTTTTTAATGATTTTTGAAATATATAAGTTAAATTTGGTTTAAAAAACTAAAAAAAATTAAACAATTTAGAATTGTCGAAAAAATTAGAAAAAATTTTGATTAATTTAAAAATTTTTCGACTTTTTAAACCCCCCACCCCCCACCCCTTCCATTTCGGGGCCCCAGACCCCCACCATCACTTTTCTGAATCAGTACTTCAAAAGGGAAAAAAATGTACCACTCTCAATACTCTACCAAAAAATTGCACCGGGATTGTTTCAAAACCCCACAAATTTGTAACAAGTGATTCCGAAATTCCCCGAAAAAAGGGGGCGTACCCTAGGCTGAGGCGGAGCCTATGCTTGGGCCGGCCTTGCCCGTCCCGAAAAAGTGTAGGAAAATAAAAAAAAAAACTAAAGGTATGGTGGGGGAAAACAATCCATTCCTTTTTAAAACCCAAAATATAAGGACTTTTAAGTAAAAACGAAAGATAAAAGGGGAAAATTGGGGAAAGTGCAGGGGGGATTTCCGCAAATGAAAGGAAGAAAACATCATTAAAAAAAGCAACAAAAGCCTACAGCAAAAGAAAATGATTTGAACAGTACCTAAAAATATAATTAGAAATAATGGGTACCCCGAAAGGGAAAAAAGATACATATAAAAAAAAACGTTGACATTGCACAAGGAGTGGGTCTGACCTACAACTTGAAGGGATTGAGTCTTTCCCGGCTTCACCCACGCAAACCAACGGGGCCCAAACCTACTAAAAACTCATACATTTTTCGAAACGTACTCCCGGGGGATCCACAGAAAAACCTGAAGAGGATGGGACCCAACCCCACGGACTTTGGAATAAACAAAAAGAGAAGCAAAAATAACGTCCATGATCTCCACGAAACGATAATAAAAAAAATTTTTTTGGTGGGGAGATTGATTTGGCGACAAATAAGTTCAAAGAGATGACAGCAACAAACCAAAATTACTAATCCCCCGAGAGAATCCCCGGTTTGCAAAGACATCTACCTTTTAGGCCCCAAAAATTTAACCCCCTTCCTACTCAGTTAAAACAATAACAAAATTAACGTTTAAAAAAGGAAATAAAAATGGGTCTCTGAAAAAAGACACAGACTACCCTTGGGAATTTAATCGTAAATTAACCAAAAAAATAATAAAAATAATATAAAAGACCCATCTCTTTTTAATTACCCCTGTATAAAAACTTATCAATAGAAAATGTCGATAAGAAATGTAAATAGAACAATGGTCTCATGAAATTTTTAAACTATTGTAGACCCCAATGCGAAAAAGGTCTATAGCGCCCTAGGTTGGGCCGAGAGAGTCCCAAAACTGGTGGGGTAGGGGGGCGAAACAAAAAACTTATGGACTGTATTAGTTTGAAAAAAGCCTTATTTTTGTTTGGGGATTTTGCTTAACGTTTTATTTTTATGAAATTTGGGCTAATCGAGACAAAAGGGAGGGCTTCAGGGGGGGCGCGAGGGGACAAGGCCGACCAAAACAAAAATTTGGACTGCAGCAAGACGCCGTGTGGTTTGCTGGTCAGTGAAAAGAATAGTCATAGCCGTATAGGAAGAAAAAAAAAATCCAGGGCTTCACTGCGACCCCGCTTTTTTTTACAAATTTTTGCCGGGTCGTTTAGGAAACCTGGCACCGGGAAACAGAGAAATTCCCAAAAAATAAAGTTGCAGACTTTCTTGCCGGGGGCTGAATTTGGCCCATAGTTTTAAATTGGTATAACAAATTTTATTAGATTAAGATTTTTTATATTTTTTTAATTTAAAATACCTAGGCCCTATAGTGATTTTTATTGGATTTTGGGGTTTTTGGGTACTGTGAGCAAGGTGTACAAAAATTTTTGGCTCTAAAGACTGACGGTAGGTATTTTCTAAGAAATGCCAAATCATTTTTTTAAGTTCGTATCATTTTATAGTTCTGTACTATTTAATGTTGTTACAAGTGAAACTAATTTTTCCAGCTCAGAAAATTCGAATCTTACTGCCCGGGAAAGGGCGAGAGTTGCGCGGCCTTGAAAAGGGAAACGGGTGATTTGGAGAAGGAGGTAGAAGAAAAACGAAAAACAGAGAAAAAAATTGATTCCATGGCCCCCCGACTTTTGGCAGTGATTTTAAAAGTGACCTGTAACAGCTTCAATGAAGAGGACAAAAAAAGTCCTGTCTTAATGCTTTGGGGCACCCCCGGATACAAAGTAGATGCTTTGGGGACGCTTTTAGAGCGTAAAGAAACAACTTCTCACAATGGATCGTTTAAAGGGTGTCACGGGCTTTAAGCATAATTTTGGGAGAGGGAACGGACAGGGGTGAGGGTTTTGCGGGAAGACGTTTTTGGGGGGGGCCTCAGAAGTTCCGCTAAAAATTTTTTTTTGTCCCTCCTACGAGCCGTATATTTACACGGGGCAGGGGGATCTGTTTGAAACGCAAAAGGTTTTGAGAGCGCAGATGCCTCACACTTCCCCAAAGGTCGCACTGAGTCAAATATCACCTTTCACGAGCGGCGTAAATGACTGTCGCCGTAAATTTAAAAAGAAGTTTTTACATTCTCACTTTTGATTAAGTTGACGAACCCATCACATAATGAGGGGAAAAAACCAAATAATTAAATTCATTAAATTTTAGTTTTTGTCTCTAGCAATGATCTTATTCATGGATGAGGGTTGCAATAAAAAACATACGCAACATTGAAATAAGAAAAATGTGACGCATTGGGTTTCAAGCCCAGAACAATCTGGTCCGGATACCCCCACTCAACGCTAAAAACCTAACCCGGTAAGACCCCCGTCGGACAAAAGGGTTTTATAGCCTATTATTGCATCCTGCATTTTTAATATGCAGCATACGAACTAAAAATAATCAGTACTACGTAAAATAATCAGGAAGGTTGGGACGGGATTCAGAACCCGAGACCCTCCGAATCGTAAAACCTTGGGGGCCAAACATTTTGTCATATATTACATACATTGGCGTAAACTTTTTCCTTTTTTTCCCCGGGGGGGGGGAACATTGTTGTATCCCCAAAGATCAATGGTCAGCACAACAGGAAAGGTATGTAGGTACACGGGTACAGTGATAGCGTGGTATCTCCAAAAAAAATTTTAAAAGGGGGGTAAAACGTTTTTCGGGGGTAACGACACGTTTGGGAAAACAATGGGGGGTCTGGGGGGTTGCCCCCCCAGTTGATGGGGGTGCGAAGCGCACACCCCCGGAAAAAATTTCATTCTAAGTGTGATGGGTTTTTTGACAATTTTGTTTTACAAAACCTTAAAAAATTATAAAAAAAATTGCAAAAAAGAAAATGTATCAACTTTAAAATACTAAGAAAAAAAATTAATTTAAATAAAGTTACGCTCCCCCCCTCGCCCCCCTCGCCCAAATTGCCCTCCGTATTCGCCACGTTATATGTAAGTAGTGTATAAAAAACAAATAGTTTGGGTACTTCCAGTCCGCGCCGCAGCACATCTCTTTATCTGTTTTCATTACCGGTGTTATAACCTTATTTAATTGCATCATGCTAGGACACCCAACCCAAAAGCACCTTTACACTTCCTAAAAACTGAGGGCTAAACCCACATGAATCTAAAAATCGCCTACACGGAAATAAACCCTTGACCTTCTGCATTAAAAAGCAGAGCCTCTAACCACACGCCAAAGAGTTCATACTTTTACGTATGTTAAAAAACCAAACAGAAAAAATTGTGATAAATAAAATTGAAAACATGTTTTTTTAACTATAATTGGGTTTAATATTATAGGCTTATATCGCGTTGATGGTGCTCCCCCTTTCTTTTTTTTTATCGAGAACGTTCTCTAATTTTTATTTTGATTTTTGAGACTCTAAAAAATGCAGGGTTTATGATAGAGATAATTCTCACTCACCCAACCAACCCAATTGACAGATAGCGGTGGCCCTATGTGTGAGGGTGTGTCACACGCGTTTTTCTCGTTTGCGTCCGGTGGCTGTTCACTTTGGCCGACAAAAAAAAAAACTTGCAGCGATTGTGGGGGGGGGGGGGGGGGGGGCGATGTTTGTAAAAATGAATCAAGGTAAAGCAAACTTTTAGTTTCAGAAGTGTTAGTATTAATTTTTTGTTGAAGTTCCCCCGTTGGCCCAAAAAATGCTGGCCAATTGAAATTGTCGGATTGTCGATATGCTTACTATCACCCCTTTTTTACCAATTTTTCCCCCCCCAGAAAATTTTGGGTACTCAAAACAAATGAATGTGTGGCTATGTAAAACAGACCACCCACTCAGCCCAAAATTTTTGAGCCCAAAAGCATTCATTAAAATCAAATTAGATATCAAATTTGTATACTTTTTTTACTTATAACACATGTAAAAAATCAATCCTAAGTGATTTTTGCCTCCCCTTCCCCAAATCAGCTATAGATTTTAGTGGCCCCCGCCACTAAAAAGTATAAATTTTCGGTTTTAATATTTGAAATTGTGTATATTTCACCTGAATAATTAATGGGTTGTCAGTTTTAAGTTGCAACAGATTGTTTTATTTATTTGGAGAAAGGGCGCCCTCGGCCCTTAGGGCATAAATCATAAAACTGATTTTTTAAACTTTGTTTTTTTTTTTGTATTTTTAGATAGAATAGAGTTTTTTCAGTGGGTTCCCAGGGGGGGGGAGGGGGGGGTTTTGGGGGTTGAAGCCCCCCCCCCAAAAAAAACAAAAAAAAAAGAGTGTATCGATTGAAGAAAAAAATAAGGAGGGAGCAACCAACTGATATTTTTCATAGGAATTACAATTACTTTCAAAATCGACTTTGCACAATAAAAAAATTTTTTGATTCGCATAGCACCAGGTTGTATTGACCTACAACGTGTTTAGAGGCGTTGAAAAATGTCAAATACAAAAAAATTCGAAAAGGGGCCCCCGGGGGCTGGGGGTTGCACCAACCCCGTCCCCGTTGCTATTTAAACCCCCCCCCCCCCCTTTGGGCATTTTGGATACACCCCTAGTGTTCTTTATTCTTACATGTTGCTATTTTCATAGTCAATACAAAAAAATGGGAGGGTACACAAGATACTAGAATGAAATGCAACTGACAAAAAATTTTTCTAACAAGCTACAAAAAATTAATGTTTCCCCAAAACCCAACCACGAACACATCACGACTTTTAAAAAACTGTAAATTTGCGTATTTAATTTTAAAAGGGGTAATTTTTTTAGTATTCGAAGCAAATGTTTTTTTTCCCCTAATTTTTTCCCTTTTTAGGTATCAGTTTTTAAAGTTAAAATAAATAATTTTATTGTTAATAGATTTTTCCTAATTTTATCGATATGACAATTTTGGACTAAGTAAAATTCCCCTGAACTGCGGGGAAACGCTTACGCAGATTAATATTTTTATTAAAAAAACCATGTGTAACCCATTTGTTTCCCTATTTTTTCTGTTGCTGTTTGTTTCAGATCGGTATATTCCTTTATTGCTACTTTCTTTACTGCACACTAATTTCTCGTTTTTTTATCAAAAATTTTACGTAGTAAACTAGAACCGTTTTAAAAAAATTTTCTCGGAAATTATTGACCTTTTTTCCCCATCAGGTAACTCAGTCATTTAAAACCCAAAAATATAATTTTTCAAAAACAGTCAAAGCAAAAAACTAGCTAAGATAGAGCAGTTTGAAAGACAAAAATTTTCATTTGAATTTTTAAATAAACTTAAAAATTTTCTAATGAAAATGACGTGGCAAAACTTCAAAAGTGTCGGATCCGCATTTTTGTTCCGAGTGGTTTTGTACTTGCATGGCACAAAAAAAAATATTTACAAAAAAAAGATCGGTTGGATAACACTAAAAAAAATAAAAAATTGTCAGGCTCTTGTCGGGCCCAGCTTTACACACAGCTGGGGCCTTGGAAAAAATATCTTACATTTCAAGAGAAAAAGCTTGTGCTGGAGGGGGGGGGGGACACTGTGGACTAATTTTTGGTTACCAGTCGTTCTTGAAAGGGACAAACAAAACCAAGATTGATATCTTTTTATTTTAAAGGGATATGCCCATGCGAAAACAGTTTGTACAAAGATTGGGTTTTGATTATCTCCGTGAATATACCCTTTAACGTTCTGATTTTTTTTGGGGGTGTGCCCACAATGTTCCCCTTTGTATTTTATTAATTCGAACTTACTATCACACCCCAATTATAAAAAATAAATACCAAATGATGAATTCATGACGCCGCTCCTCCATTTGGGGGGAACCTCGCCCCCCCCCGCCCGGACGCGGGACACGGGGGGGGGGTTTTTTTTCCCCGTGGAGACAATTTTAAAGCAATATTTAGATATTTTTTTTGACAGTCGGTTTTAAATTAAAAACAGAAAGACTCCAAAATGGAACCCATTTTTCTTTTCCCTTTTTAAATGGCCCTTTCGCAAAATTTAGCCGATACTTTGTTTCGTGGAACCCACTCGCGCAAAAGAAAACGCGCGGATAGAACCGAATGTCCGGGTTCGACTCCAAAAAAGAGAAATTTTTAAATTTAAAACTTTGTCATTTTAATTTGACACGTATCATATACTAGGGAAAAAAGATTTCGTTCCTTTTCATGCATAAAATAAAAATTTTTTTCCATATTGGAGGCGAACCTAAATGAACTGAGCCATTGAAGGGGCATACTATAATTTACATTTTTTCCCCGAATTATACTATGCCGATTATGATATGCTGTGTACTTTTTTTATTGGGGTCAGCGTGAAAAATAAATGGTGATTCAGCTTAACAGCTTCCAAAAAAAATAATGTCTTTCTGTTGCCGGTTCATAGCAAACGTAAACATGTTATGCTTTAAATGGTGTTTTTTGCATTTGCTGAAAAGTTTTTCTGTGGCCAAGAAAATTTTTATTTCAACATAAAAAAACCATCGTCACTCAAAAAGTCTATCGCCGAGTGCGCCCTTGCTGGGGGTGAAAAAGGCCCAAAATAGCGGCAAAAAAATGCATTGTATTCATAGTTTAGGGTTTAACCCACTCAACGATTTTTGGGAATTTTTTTTTTTTATTTTTAGATAAAGTTTAAAAAGGCTTGTGTGTGTACATTTTCCATAAAAAATTTTGTAATTTTTTTATAAAACCTAAAATGAAGGTTAAATTTTTAAAAAATTTTCCAAGTTCGCAATTTTTTAAAGCCCATTTTTTATATAATTTCGAAAATCACATCCCCACAAGTTTTTGTAAAATTTTTTCGTGAAAAGATTAAAAAAAAATATGCCGAAGACAATTGGGGCCCCAGTTTCCCAAATGAAAAAGCGGGGGCACTGCATGCGCCGATTTTTTTTATCTCCTGTCAGCCCCAAGATCGGAAGCTCTACAAAACTTATTGGTACGACAAAAGCCCCTCAAAAACAAAAAAAAAGTTTCAAAAAGTCACGTGGGCCCTTTAAAAAATCAAAAAAACGGGAAGGGAAAAAAGGGTTTTTGCGGGATTTTCCCCCGGGCCCCCCGAGGGCGCCAATGAAAAATGTTTTCCCGCCCCCCGGGGGGAAAGG